>JAJEJO010005524.1:87210-98478 GCA_020662805.1 Glaucomys volans | reverse complement strand
AAAAAAAAAAAAAAAAAGAAAGAAAGAAATTAATATTCTTGGGCTTTGCTTACAGGTTGTCCAACAACAAGAGCCTTAGTATTTTAAGGGATGCAGATAGGTTACTTCTGAGGACAGGTGCTGTAAATATTACTGGTACTAGGCACCAACATTTAGTGAGCATTTACTATATGCCAGGCATGTGCTATCACTTTAAATGCATCAATCCTCATAGTGGTCCTGTAAATTAGGTCCCATTATCATCCTCATTTTACAAATGAGGACAAGGAAGCACAGAGAGGTTAAATCCCAAGGATACCCAGTAGCAAGTAACAAGGCTGAAATTCATACCCAGTCATGGAACTTGAGACTTCCAGAGGAGTAAGCCCTCCCTCTTCTGCCCAAGGAGTAAAAAGTATCACCTGGAGCCAGGGCTGAAATTATTCACTGCCTATAGCAAGTCCCCAGGTTGCAAAGACCAAGCCCTGTTCCTTTCCTAACAATTCTAAATAGTAATTCCTATCTATGTCCCCAGTAAGAGCAAGAAACAGACCTTCTTCCTCTGCAAGGGGAGGCAAAAAGTCAGAATCCCTGGCACTGGGTCTGAATCCCAACTTTGCTACTTAATGGCTCCTTAATGGTGGCCAAGTCACACCCTCTCAGAGACTCAGTGTCCTTATCTATGAAATAGAGATGATAAAGCTCTGCCTGCCAGGCTGTCATGAGGAGCAAAAGAAATAAGCTCAACTAAAGTACAGGCCACATGAGTTCCTGTCATTGTTGCTGTGGGGATAGGAGCCCTCTGGGAAAGCAGCCCAAGTCAGCAACAGGCCAGAGACAAACAGACTTGGGTTCAAGTCCCAGGTCTGCCTTTTACACTGTCTGATCTTGAACAAGTTATATAACTGAGCTGAACCTCAGCTTTCTCATCTCTAAAATGGAGTGACTAATGGATGTGTGGAGCTGGAGAGGAAACACAGTGTCAATGAGAGATGCACAAGAAGCCAGGAGCCGGGCCTGGTACAGAGCCTGCAAAGCGAGGAGCAAAGCAGAGGACGAAGAGGAGTAAGAATCACCCCTCTGCATCCCCCACCCCTGTCCCCTGGGAAAGTGAGTAAAGAGCACTGTGCTAGGAGCCCAGAATGGTCTCCAGGTCACTTGCCTCCCTCTGGCACCCTCAGCTCTTGCTAGGTCCATAGCCTGCCTGCCCCCCTTTCTCTCTCCCTCCATTTCTCTCCCTCCCCGCTCCCTCTCGTCAAACAAGTTCTTCTCCACTGAGCAATCCCAGGGGGCCCCCCAACCTCGGTTCCAGCCCAGCTCTCAGGCTTTCCCCGCCTCCACATCCTTAATCCACAGCCTGTGCGTTTGCCATTCCTTCCACCTGGAATGCTCTCTCCTCCCAGAGCGCCTTTGATGGGGAAGGGGGGTGCTAGAGGGGAAGGATCTGGAATGATGCTCCCCCCCCCTCCCCCTGAATCCCCCACACTGCATGCCTGACCTCCCCCCTCCCAGCGTGGGGGATGAGACAGCGCTGGGAGGGGGCGGGAAGGGGGGCTCTGGGAGGGAAGGGCCCTCTGTGGGGTTTTTCACCTGCTCAGAAGAGGCAGACGGAAATGAAAGCTCTGGAAAAACGCCTGCTGCTCTGCCGAGGCCCCAGTTCCTGAAGCCTCCCTGCTTTCCCTCCATGCCCTCTCTTCCTCCTCTCCTTCCTCCTGCAGGCAGGTGCCACAGTCAAGGAACATGGGTGGGTGGCAGGGCCAGAGAGACCTGGGTTCAAATCCCATTCCTGCCACTTACCCAGCAAGTGACCTTAGCAAGCTGCTTGGCCTGCTTACGCCTCATTTCTTTAGAAAGGGGACAACAATCCCTGCCTGTCAGGCAGCTGTGAGGACTAAGTGATGGCAGATCAAAGTGCCTGGCCTGACCAAGCCCTCCAAAATAGAGTTAATAACAACCATGGCAACACACGGGGTCCACATGCCTGGCACAGGTCTCAGTGCCTTGCATAGATCAACCCATTTAATTCCAGGTGAGGTGGGGATGAAGAAACTGAGGCACAGAGAGATTATGTAACTTCCCTAAGCTCACAGAGCCCGTAAGGGATGGAGCCTCCTCTGCGCTCTTACCCACCACACTGAGGCACACTCAGTGACAGTTGCCATGAAGATGACAATGATTTGTTTTTATCTATACTGACTCTATGCCCTCAGTAAGTACATGCTATTCTGTCTGCTCTAACCTTCAAAATCCTGCCTGCAGCTGGGGGTGCAGTTTGGTGGTAGAGCAAGTGCTTAGCATGCACAAGGCCCTGGGTTTAATCCCCAGCACCATCACCCCTGCAAAATAAAAGCCAAAACCCTGTCTGAATTTTACCTACTTTTCCAGTCTTTTCATGTAATAAGCATTTGGGGGGAGGTTAGTGGGTATTCGTTATTGAACCCAGGGACACTTTACCACAGATCTACATCCCCAGCCCTTTTTATTTTGAAGCAGGGTTGTTTAGGGCCTCGCTAAATTGCTGAGGCTGGCCTTGAACTTGCGATCCTCCAGCTTCAGTCTCATTAGCTGTGTGCCACTGTACCTGGCTAATAAGCATACACTGCTGCCTGCTCTGGTTGGGTCTATGCAGGGCACTAAAGACCCAGGGATCAACCATCCAGCCTCTGCTCTGAAGTGACTCCCAGTCTAGTGAGAGAGAAAACATATGTAAAAATTGTAATAAAAGAGGGAGACATAGATTACAGTAAGAACTATGAATTTACAGAAGCAGAAAGTTTACCTCAACTGGAAGACTGGGTTCGACTTACTGAGCAGGGGTCATCTGGATAGGGTTTTGACGGGCAAGTATGAGTTCCTCGTACAGTGGTATGAAGTGGGAACACGATATGATGTGCAGTGCAGAACCTACAAAGGGGACTGAATGAACACAAGCTAGTGAGTAACATGGGGGCCCTTCCACATTAGGTCCTGCACTAGGCACTGCAGGTATGGAAGGTGTAGAAGTAGAAAAATATGGACTGGGCCCTCAGGGAGTTTACGGACATAGAGTACAGAGATGGAGAACAATAAGCAAAACAAAAATAGGATATTTTTTAAAAGTCTAAATTGGACACAGCAGCACATTCCTGTAATCTCAGCAACTCAGGGGAGGCTGAGGCAGGAGGATCCCAAGCATGACACCAGCTTGGCCAATTTAGAGAGGTCCTGTCTCATAATAAAATTTTAAAAAGGGCTGGGTATGTAGCTCAGGGGTAGAGCACCCGCTTAGCATATGTGAGGTCCTGGGTTTGATCCCCAGTGCCACCAAAAAAGAAGGAGGAGGAGGAGGAGGAGGAAGGAAGGAAGGAAGGAAGGAAGGAAGGAAGGAAGGAAGAAGGAAGGAGGAGGAGGAGGAGGAGGAGGAGGAGGAGGAGGAGGAAGAAGAAGAAGTGGAAGAAGAAAAGTCCAGATGCTTTGGAAGCATCACAAAGAGACCTAAGCCTTTCTGGAGGAGTCAGCAAAGGTTTTCTGGGAGTGTTAAATACCAAAGTTAGATTTTACCACCTTCTGCAACCCTGGGCTATGTGTCAACTCAACATAGGGACAGCACTAGCCATACAGTAAGCCCACAGCACTCCAGGAAGGTTCCGAGTGCTGTTTCAATGGATTTAAACAATTATTAAATGTTGCTTTATTTGAAAAAAGAGGTGTTAGTGTCCCTGCTTTGCTGGTGCTGCCAGGGCAGGCTTGTTCTGTTCCTCGGGTGGTCTGACAGGAGACATGCTGCTGGAGGTCAGCCAGATGAGTCCCCTGGTGTGGCAGGCAGAGAGAGTTTCATATCCAAAGGCCCAGGCCCAGAGGCCAGAGAAAAGTTGGTTCTCTACAAGGAAAGGAAACCCTCCCAGGAGGGTTGGCTAGTGTGCAAAGCTGGAGATGAGGCTCCTGAGGGTGCTGGGAGGCATGGGAGGCTTTTAACAGGGATAGGTCATAATCAAATGGCCCTTTTGCAAGATTGCTCTGAATATTTCAAGAGACCTATTTGTGGTTTGAATTCATTAATTTAAGAAACACGGCAGTGGACCTACTATGTGTCGTGTCAGGTGCTAACCCAGGAGCTGGAACTACAACAGAGGATTAAGGGGTAGTCAGCCAGAGCAAAGGCATTGGGTGCCACCCTTCAGAAGGTCTCAATGGGTAAAGACAGAGTGAAAGTGAATGACTTTCTCAAAATAGAAAGCCAAGCCCTGCCATGGGTACAGAGGGTACAGTTGGGATAGAGGTGGGAGGTGGCCCTCACGAAATCTGCACTAGAGAGACCGTGATTCACAAGCCAGAAGGAACAAAGAGGAATGGAAGCAGGAAGAGGGAATGGGCTGCGGTGAAAAGTCCAGCTCCTGTAGCCTCTAGAGAAGGAGCCAAGTGGGCAGGGGGCAGGTCCCCAGCCGCCCCCTCAGCAGCCCCGTGTGTTCTCAGCCCTGCTGAGCCCTGCAGCTTGCCTCCTCCAGGCTCCAAGAGCCAGACCAAATCCTAAGGAGAACAGAGGCGGGAGAGGAGGGGGCGGACACGCTCAGGCCTCGCACCCCAGCAGGCCTTCCTTCCAGCGCCTGGAGCCAGCCCGGCTGGGAAGCCAGAGGTTAAGGGAAGGACTGAGTTAGTTGCTTTTTTATCCAAACCATGGTTGCATTTCTCTCTCCCTTTCTTTCAGCCTCTCTCTCTCTCTCTCTCTCTCTCTCTCTCTCTCTCTCTCTCTTTTAAAGAAAAATGTTCCTGTACACGCACCCGGAGGCTTTTGCAGGAGGCGGCTGTTGGAGAACTGGGAAAACAAGCCAAGAAACAAGAGAGAGGAAAGAGACCACGCCTCGCCTGGCAGATTCCTAATGGCCCAGGAGACCTGAGGCTTTACAGGGGGAGGGTGGTGGGGGCTGGCTGGGTGGGGGGGAAGGGCGGGCAGAAGGACAGCCACTTGCTGGCTGGTGACCTTGGGCAGGATGCTGCCTGCTTCCCTCTGGTGAGGATGGGGAGGAGGGAGGCAGGGCAGGGCTGGCCAGCTGAGGTCACAGGAAGGCCCCTTCCAGCCTGAAATGCGATCTTGGGATGTGGGGCCTGCCAACCTTCAGTGACCCTGGGCCAACAGAGATGAAAGGCTGCCTGTCCCCAGCTTCCAGACCCCCAAGGCCCCAGTGCCTCAAACTTGGAGGGCAGCAAAGCTGCTGCAGCTGGCTGAAGCTGGTTGCTGGGCTCCCCACCCCACTTATGTCATCCCATTCTCCCTTCCCTCTGTTTTGCAGAGGACACTCAGGCCCAGAGAGGGCTGGTGACCTGCCTGAGGTCACACAGCAAGTTGGAGGGGCTTCAAGTCCAGGCCTCCTTGCCTTTCCCAGAAACTTGACTGCCTCAGAACTTACCCTGGGGAGATGGAGAGCCACAGGGCCAGGGAGGACAGTTTGGAGTTGTATCTGTTTGAAGTCACAACTTAATGTTGACTAAAGTGGGGTTTTGTTGTTGGTTTTGGGTTTCTTTCTTTCTTTTTTTTTTTGTAAAGCCCAAAAGAAAGTTCCTGGCCCCTGCCTAAGCCTGGGCTTGCTCTGTTGGCAGGGGAAGGAATGCAGCTCTGGCCACCACAGCTGTTGGTGGCCAGCTGCAGCCTTAGCTCCTGCTGCTTGCACCCCAGCAGGCAAAGGGACAAAGGCCTCTTCTGAGGCCTGTCTCCTCCAGTCCCCTGAGCCTCCTTATCATAGACCTACTAAGCCACTGTTCCCCTATGGGCCTTACTGCCCTTTCTGTGAAATGGGCAGTGTCTGCCTGACCTACTTCTCAGCACTGTTTTTGAGGTTCCAAAGTGGTAAAATTGCAGAAATACAGACCTCCGCACCTCCTTCCACCTGAGGGTCTGCTCACTCACTGTCCCCTCTGCCTCCAATGCGCTTCCCTCCTTCATCCTCCACCAGGCCAGCCCCAATTCACTGGGCTCACCTCAGCAGGCCCATCCCTCCCTCTGGGAAACCTGCCCTCACCTCGGATCTGTACTACTTCTTCAGGTTATTTATCATTGTTGTAATAAAATAATTAATTGTGTAATCGAATCTGTCTCCCCACGAAAATGTGAACTCGGTAATAACAGCTCCCGCCGCAAGCTTCCCCTGGGCCAGGGACTTGGGGTAGGCAGTTATACCCCGATCTTCCAGAGGAGAAACTGAGGCAATGAGAGTTTCAGTCACCCACCTGAAGTCACAGCAAGTCACAAGCTGAGCCAGGTCTTACCACGGAAAGTTGCAGAACCAGGATTCAAATCCAGACCCTAGGGGGTACCGCGTTCACCTGGGAAGAGGCAAGGTCAGCCTGTTCCGTGTACTCCCCCCACTCCCAGCACAGCATCTCTCACGCTCCATGTATGTTGGTTGAAGATGGGTGATGAATATACATGAGTGTTTGGGAAGCAGAAAGCAGGTGAGCTGGGCAGGTGCTACCTGTGGGGCTGAGCCATGGTGGGGGAGGGGGCCCAGTGTATTGTAAAGACCAATTAAAGGGCTTCCTTCTGGAGCCCAGGCCACCTGGGACAACACCTTTGACTCCTCCTTCCACTTCATCTGCCAGAACCAACCAGGCCCCAGGTTCTACTTGGTGTCTCCCAGTGCACCTCCTCCTCTCCGCCCCTCAGCCCCCATCTTTCTCTTGGATTTTTGCAGCAACTCCCACATAGGTTTTCTCTGTCTCTAATTTCTTCTCTTCAAAGTGGGCCTCTGAAAACAGAGAGCTAATTGTGAGTGTCATCTCCCCCCCTCCCCAGTGTACCTCCTTTAGCTCCCCACTGCTCTCTGGATAAAGCCCACATCCCCAACAAGCCTCCCCCTCCCCAGCCCCTGCCTACCCACGCCTCCTCACCCTCTTCCCCTCTCCTCTGTCTCCAGGGTGTTCTTGGCCCAAGCTACTCTGTATAGAAGCAGACGGAAGAGTTCAGGTCCTAGTTCTACCACTTATGTGCTGTGAGAGTTTGAAAACAAGCTACTTACCTTCCCTCAGCCTCAATTACCACCTCTGGAAAATGGGTATAATTATGATATTTCATAGAGTCAATGTGAGGATCAAATGAATACCTTTGGTGCTGAGCACAGTACCTGACACTACCATTAATCATTATAATTCTTACACTTTCCTCTCCCACCAAGAGCATTTCTTACTGGCAGTCTAACCTATTCCTTCTGGTCCAGCTCAGATGGATTCTCAGAGGAAATTTTCCTTGATATCCACACACTGTTCCACAAGTGAAATCAGCCTTGCCTTCAAGACTCAATTGCACTTTGCACTTGTACAAAACACTTGTAATGTTGACTGTGTGTGCTCTCTTTCCCCCATTACCTCGAGAGTTCCCAGAGAGGCACCTTCTTAACTCTAGCGCAGTGCCTGTCCTGTAGAGGCACTCAATGGATGTTGGTTAGATTGAATGGAGTCACCACTGTCATTGGCTTTCCTGAGCGCCTGCACAGGGAGGAGGCTGGAGTGATGAGAAGCTGGATTCTGCAGTGACCTGGTTGCCTGCAGCCCACCCCAGCTCTGGTGTGGAGTCTGATGGTGTGTGTGTGGGAGTGGGAGTGGGTGGAGGAAACTGTTGGCCTGTGGGCTCTCTCTTCCCAAGGGAGGGCGAGAGGGAAGAGGAGGTGAGGAGGTCCAGGTGCTAAGCCCAGGGGGGTGGGGCTACAGCAGGAGCTGGGGCGTGGGTGGGAGCTGACGGACTCCAGGTCCTCTAAGACCAGGGCTGGCCCCTGCAGGACAAGGCCTCACAGCTAAGAGTCCCCCCACCCCCCGAGATGTCCCACCTCATCCTGGCACCTGGATGAAGTGACTTTTCAAGTTGTAAAACTATATCTTGATTGCAAAGGAGTAGGATCCAAGCGTGGCCTGGTCTTGCTGCTGAGCAGGGAGCCGGCGTGTGTTTCCTTTCATTCTCTTGCTTGTGGAGGCAACACCTTGCTGTCCTGGGCACCTCAAAGGAGATGGCACTAGGTTTTTCAAAGTCTAATTAGGGTCACATTATCTCCAACCTTTGCTCCAGTTGCTGTTCCTGCCATACCCCTGCTGACTACCTAGTCGTCTCCAATGAGGGAGGACTCCATTCTAACCCCACCCACAGGTCCCTGTGGTCTGGCCCCTGCCTACCTCTTGGCCTTTCTCTCATTTCACTGCCCGGTTTGACTCCTTCTGACCTTTTCTCAGTTCTTGCCCCTTCTCTTCTCTGGGCCTTCTCACATGCTTGGATGTTTTTCCCTATCCCCTGATAATCTTGTTAATGCTTTTTTTTTTTTGGAACCGGGGATTGAACTCAGGGGTGCTTAAGCACTGAGCCATATCCCCAGCCTATTTTGTATTTTATTTAGAGACAGGGTCTCACTGAGTTGCTTAGGGCCTCGCTAAGTTGCTGAGGCTGGCTTTGAACTAGCAATCCTCCTGCCTCAGCCTTCTGTGTCATGCGCCACCATGCCCGGTTTGTTAGTGCCTTTTTTTTTTTTTTTTTTTCTGGTGCTGGGGATTGAACCCAGGGCCTTGTGCATGTGAGTCAAGCACTCTTCCAACTGAGCTATATCCCCAGCCCTTTGTTAGTGCTTTTGATGCCCAAGAAATCTTTGCCTATTCCATGATCATGAAGATACTTTCACATTTTCTTCTAGAAGCTTCATAGTGTTAGCTTTTACACTCAGGCCCACAGCTCATGGCAAGTTAAGTTTTGTGCAGAATGAGGTAGGGCTGGAGAATCATTCCCATGATGAACCTGCTCATTCTTTCCAGTTTTGCTCGTACCTCAGCTTCTTTGAGAAGCCTTCCTTGATTACTCCCAGGCTGAATCAGGTTCTCCCAATCTTTAGTCCCTAACATCTATTTTAGCGTGGCATCTGTCACAATTACAATTAATGTGTGTAATCAGTTGTCCAATGTCTGATCTCCTCTCCTATATTTTTACTCCTGTGAGCTCAATGCTTGTGACTTTTTCTTTTTCTTTTTCTTTTTACGATGCTGCAGATTGAACCCAGGGCCTCACACATGCTAGGCAGTTACTCTACCACTGAGGCTGAGCTACACCTCCAGCATTGACTGTCTTTAAAACAAAATAACAACAACAACAAAACAATAGTTTTTTCTCAGTACTGGTACTTGAACCTAGGGCCTTGTGCATGCTAGGTAAGCACTTTACCACTAAGCTACAGCTTCAGCCCTGTTTTGTTTATTTTGAGACAGGGTCTCACTAACTTGCTGAGGCTGGCTTCAAACTTGTGATCCTCCTGCCTCAGCCTCCCAAGTAGGTGTGATTTTAGGAGTGCACCACTGTGCTAAGCTTCAATGTCTCTTTTTTTAATTGTTGTATTCTCAGTACCCAGCACACCGACTGGAATGAGTTGGTTTATAAATCTTTGCTGAATAAATGAATCTGTTGATGATGCTTAATTCTTCAAAGAACTCAACATGGAATCCTGTCTCAGTTCTAGCCCCAACTCTGTGACCTTGAGGAGGCCCTTTCTGCTTTCTGGGTCACAGGTTGCTTTTCTGTGAGATGGAAATAGATGAAGGGAGATTGGACTAATAATCTCTTTGGGGTTTTTCCAGATTGGGGTAGAACTAACCTCTGGGGTTCTGGCAATACATAGGAGCTATTTTGGTCTCCTGCCTGAAAATGAGGACCTGGGAGAATTGGAAACTTGATCCATGGATAGTGTCAGAACCTGCGCCTGAGAGTCAGAAGAGCTGCATTTTGATTGCCTGGCCTCTGGGTGATTTTCATCAAGTCCCTTCCCCTCCCGGAGCCTCCTGGGTTCCTTCACTTGGTACTTGAGGGATCACTGAAGAACCGTCATACTGGCTCTAGTCCTCTGAGTGCTAAGGTTTGGTTCTTGGGGCAAGGGCAGATCTCTGGCTCTGGGCTCCACCCTGCCAGGCACCAAAGGGAAAGAGGGAAGCACACAATGTGATACTGCCCTGGGGAAGGGCAGTATTCTGGCCAGGGGGACCCAATGTTCAGCCAGGAACCAACGGAAAATGGGCTGATAGTCCAAGTGACTCTCTATGCATGGGGTTGAAAGGAGAGGGGCTGGAGTGCTCCAAGGGGTGTAGGAGACCCAGGGTGGGGGCAGGAGTGGGGACAAAGATGGCTTCCTGGGGGAGAAGCCTTTGGAAATTGGCAGGACAGCTGAGGGGTGTGTGCCAAAGATGGGAGGAGACAGGAAGAAGGAAATTGGGTCCAGGTGACCACAGAGCAGCAGCTTGGCTGGGTGTAGGAAAGGCGGAGCTGGCAGCTGCCCCACAACTGGGAGAAGAAGGGGGGTGGGGGCGCCATCTTCTCAGACCACAGGCTGGGAAGATGGGCATAATTGCAAGCCAGAAGGCCCTCTCTCTGAACAGCCCACAGGGCCCTGCCAGGCTATCCTAGGACTTTGGGACAGAGGGTGAGAAACAGTCAGACTCAAGTCCCCAGCTACATCCACATAGCCAACTCAAAGGCCTTCAGTTTGGATCACATTGTGCCTGTTTCTGGTTTTACAACCAGAGGACACAGAGCATCTCCAGCCCATTCCTCAGGCAGATGACTAAGGCTGGTGTTTGCTAGCCAAGCTAAGGAATGGATTCTAACTATGATAATGGCAGTAGACAGCAGAGTACAGTTCTCCCAGTTCTGCCACTTATGAGCTGTGAAACCTTAGGCAAATTTCTCTCTCTCTCTCTCTCTCAATCTGTATGTGTGTGTGTACAATCAAACCCAGAGCTGCTGCATCATGTTAAGCAAGCACTCTGCCATTGAGTTCTACTCCTTCCCCTTTTTCTTTTCTTTCTTTCTTTTTTTTTCTTTTAATATTTTTAGTTGTAGATGGACACAATATCTTTATTTTATTTATTTAATTTTTATTTATTTTTGTTTTTTTTAAAGGAGCTTAAATACTTTAATAGGAAATACTCATGATATGCAAAAGAAAGCAGTAAAAAGCCGGGCGTAGTGGCGCATGCCTGTAATCCAAGAGACTTGGGAGGCTGAGTCAGGAGGATCGCGAGTTCAAAGCCAGCCTCAGCAACTTAGTGAGGCCCTAAGCAACTCAGTGAGACCCTGTCTCCAAATAAAACACAAAATAGAGCTGGGGATGTGGCTCAGTGGCTGAGTGTCCCTGAGTTCAATCCCTGGTTCCAAAAACAAACAAACAAACAAACAAAAACAAAAAAAAAGCAGTAAAAGAGGAATAGAAGAATATTTTATTTATATATATATTTTATGAGGTACTGAGAATCGAACCCAGTGCCTCTCCCACATGTTAAGCCAGCACTCTACCACTCTAC
>JAJEJO010005524.1:8678-79971 GCA_020662805.1 Glaucomys volans | reverse complement strand
CCCCAACCTTCCCAGCCCGTCCCCACTCTCACCAGCCAGGGGAGGGAGGCTGGACAAGGGTTGGGGGCCAGGGGACTGCACTGTCTGAACCTGAGGTTCAAAGGGCCGGGTCGGCCCCCGTGGGAGTCTGCTCACATACATGTATGCACAGAAGAGCATGTTGGGGACAATTTGTGAGTCTGTTTATACTGACACAGAGAGCCACTGTGTGTTGATGTAAACACAGGGAAAACTGTGTGCATCCTGAGTTTGAACACAGGCTATGTATAGAGAAATGCTGTCCAGCAGTGTGTGCACATGTGGATTAGTCCATATGTCCAGTGGGTGGACATGTGGCATCCCTGTCTACGCACTTTGTAAATGTGTTATTTATTTTATTATTTTCTTAGTACCGGGGATTGAACCCAGGGGCACTCAGCCACTGAGCCACATCCCCAGCCCTATTTTGCATTTTATTTAGAGACAGGGTCTCACTGAGTTGCTTAGGGCCTCGCTAAGTTGCTGAGGCTGGCTTTGAACTTGCGATCCTCCTGCCTCAGCCTCCCAAGACACTGGGATTACAGGTGTGCGCCACCGCGCCTGGCTGTAAATATATTATTATTATTATTATTATTATTATTATTATTATTATTTTGGTACTGGGATTGAACCCAGGGGTGTTGTACCACTGAGCTAAATTTCCTACCTTTTTTTACTTTTTATTTTGAGATAGGGTCCTGCTAAGTGGCCCAGGCTGGCCTTGAACTTGTGATCCTCCTGCCTCAGCCATAGTAGCTGGGGTTACAGGCGTGCGCCACTGCACTCTGAGTGTGTGGCTATTGATGGGGAGTGGGGGACACGCGCAGGGCTGTCTATGCTTGGCTGTGTGCGCCAGGGAACAGGCAGCACAAGCATTTTGTTCCCGTGGCTGCATTTCCACAGGGTGGTGGTGGTGGCGGCAGTGGATGTGATGGTGATGGTGCCGTCAGGGAAACACTGTGCTATGGGTTTGCACTTGTCTCTCTCTGTATGGCGAGGCCTGTGTGTGACTGTGTTTGTGCGTGTCTATGAGCCCTGTGTGCTGGAAACCGCGTGCTTCTAAGGCTGTGTGAGCTGAGTGCAGGAAGGGGGGTGGATTACACGACTGGTTGGAGCTTGTCTGTGAGCCTGGGGTCAGATGCGCTCCATGTGCTACCTCCTGTGTGCACAGGTGGCCGCTGTGTCCAACCGTGTCTTTGTGTGTTTCGGGTCGCCTGAATGTGCACAGGAGGAGGACATGTGGGGGGTGGGGGGCTTGAGTGCGTGCCTGCGCAGGCCCCTTTAACGTGGCAAGTCTAAGAAATGTCAGCCTTCTTGGCAGCAAATCTGGGCTTGGTTCCACTGGGGGTGTCTGCAGAGAGGGGCTCTTAGAAGGGACGTGCTTGAGTGAGAGAGACAGGAAGGGAAGGGGGGGCCAGCCCCAGCTCGGGGTTTCCAGGAGGGAAAGCCAGACATTGGAACTTGTCAGCGCTACCTCCTTCCCTGCCCCCACCTCCCCATGGCTGCCTCCCCTCCTGGCGCCTGAAGGCTGTTGGCAGACGGACGGACAGACAGTGCACACATAGACTGGCTCGGTGGCACAGAGCCCAAACCCGAGCCCCTAAATACACAAGCCTGGACGCTGAGGTCCAGAGAGGGTGGAGGAAGTGGCTGCATCTTGGAGGAGCACATGTGTTTATGGGGGGTGGGGAGAGCTGTTGGCCTCTGGTGCTTCAACCCAGACTAGCAGGCCTGGGAGGGGGAGGAGCTGCTGGGGGGAGCCTCTGGGGAGGGGGTTTTTATGGCTTGAACCAGGTTCTCAAAGCTCCCAGCCCCTCTCCCTGTTTATACAACTGCTGCAGTATCTGAGAATCCCCTTGCTTCGGAAATCGCCCACTATTTTTACTGGGTCAGAAAAGGCCCAGAGTGGGGCAGCAACTGACCCAGGATCACACAGCAGAACCAGAACTAGAACCCAGGGTTCCTTCTGCTAGGCATATCTGATATGCAGGTTTACCCAGATGCCAGTTAGTCCTATCATCCCCTTGGCTCCCCTTGGCTCATTTAGTTCTTCTTCCCACCCAGGTCTTTAGGATAGAACAATGATTTCTCCTATCTCTCTCTCTCTCTCTCTCTCTCTCTCTCTCTCTCTCTCTCTCTCTCTCTCTCGTCCCCAAGTGATATGTCTGTCTGCCTATTAGTCCATACGTTTGTCACAAGAGCTCTGATACTCTCTAGCAGAACCCAGAAGAAAAGAGGAGAGCTTAGTAGCCAGGCACATTGGCACATGCCTGTAAGCCCAGCTCCTTGGGAGGCTAAGGCAGGAAAAGTAAAAGTCGGAAGCCAGCTTGGGCAACGTAAAAAGACTATTTCAAAATAAAAAATAAAAAGGGAAGGAAGCCAGGCCCGGTGGCGCATGACTGTAATCCCAGCAGCTCGGGAGGCTGAGGCAGGAGGATCAGGAGTTCAAAGCCAGCCTCAGCAAAAGTGAGGCACTGAGCAACTCAGTGAGACCCTATCTCTAAATAAAATACAAAATAGGGCTGGGGATGTGGCTCAGTAGTTGAGTGCCCCTGAGCCCAATCCCCAGTACCCTCTCCCCTCCAAAAAAGGGATGGGGATGTAGCTCAGCGATAGAGCACCTCTGACTTCAGTTGCCAGTCCCTCCCCACCCCCTCCCACCAAAAAAAAAAAAAAAGATAAAAAGAGCTTGGTTCTGGGTCAAAGGCTATTGGAGAAGTAGGAGTGGGGTGGGGAGATGGAGGAATTGAAGACAGGAAGAAGATGAGAAGAATAAAGAGAGAAAGCAGGCGATAGATCTGAGAAGCACAGATTCTCTGCCTCTACCTCCAGCCTGGGCACCAGGGCAAGTCCCTGGGCCAGCAGGTTCGGAATCTTAGGGCAGGCTTCCAAGCACACACCTGGGTAGTGTGGTGACCACACCTACCTCACCAACGAGGAGAGGAGGGGGACTGGGATGGGTGGAGCAGCCATGACTAGGTGTGAGCTGACGGGGTTTCTTTGGAGAATGGTGGTTGGGTGTGTTATGTGAACTTGTGAGTTTGCTGGGACACGTAAATGTGTACCCCGTGCATGTGTGACAAGCAGGCCGGGACTTCAAGCGGAAGAGGGAGGACTTCAGGAATGTGTTTGTCTGTGACAGGCAGGGGATGGCTGTGTGTGGGGGTTGTGCGAATCTCTGAGAGGTTGTATTCTTGTGTGTACATGGGAAAATTGTCCAGCTACGTACAATGGTGCGTGTGTGGCTGGAGTTATGTGTATGGTGTTTAAATTGCTTGAGTATGTGTGATATGTACAATTGGAGATGTGTGCAGCTCTGTATGTACATTATGTGTGTTTGTGATTGTTTCAAGGCACGTGTGTTGTCTACATGAGTCTTCACTTCGGGTTCTGCATGAAATTGTGTATATTTGTGTGCAGTGAGCGTTAGAGCTGTTCACATGTGGTTGTATATTTTGGAGGATAGGATTTTTTTTTTTTTGAACTGGGGATTGAACCCAGGGGCACTCGGCCACTGAGCCACATCCCCGGCCCTATTTTTGCATTTTATTTAGAGACAGGGTCTCACTGAGTTGCTTAGGGCCTCGCTAAGTTGCTGAGGCTGGCTTTGAACTAGAGATCCTCCTACCTCAGCATCCTGAGCTGCTGGGATTACAGGCGTGCGCCACAGCGCCCAGCGAGGATAGGATACTTTTTAAAAATATTTTTTAGATGTTGATAGACCTTTATTTTACTTATTTATTTATACGTGATTCTGAGAATCCAACCCAGTGTCTCACATGCCAGCAAGTTCTCTACCACTGAGCCATAACCCCAATCCTGAGGACAGGATCTTATGCATGGTTTTCTTTTCTTTTCTTTTCTTTTTTTTTTTGGCACTGGGAATTGAACCCAGGGGTGCTGTACCACTGAGCTACATTCCCAGCCCTTTTTATTTGAGACAGGATCTCCCTAAGTTGCTTAGGGCCTCACTAATTTGCTAAGTCTGGCCTTGAACTTGTGATCCTTCTGCCTCAGCCTCTCCAGTTGCTGGGATTACAGGTGTGCACTACTGTGCCTGGCTATGTGTGGTTCTTGAAGGATACTTTCTTTTTTATGGTCAAACTTCCCCAATCAGAATGTAAACTATGAGGATTGAAATTTTTATCTCTTTAGCTGACGGTATACCTAGTGTCTAGAATAGCACCCAATGTGTAGTAGGCACCAAACACAGTTCTCAAATGAATGATGAATGAGTGTGTGCATGCTTGGCTAGATGTGGGAAATGTGTTATAGGTGTGAATCGTGTGTGTCTGGGTGTGTGAACGGCTACATTTTTAGAGTGTCCAGGTGTGAGGCTTCTGGCACAAGTGACCAGTGAATCAAGCGTGTGTACAAGCATGTGTACGTCGAGGAGTGTGACTGTGTACCTGAAGTTGTGCCATTCCCGTGAGCACTGCGACTATAGGGGACGTGGCTGTGTGTGAGCACAGTTGTGTGTGCATGTGCGTGGGGGTGGGAAGGCGCTTCTCCCAGCCTTCAGCACTCACTCAGCTTCACCCCAGGTCGCCTGCTGCGAAATGTCAGTGGCAGAGAAGCTAAAAATATCCACTCTCCTCCTTCTGCTCACTGCTTGGGCTGATGGGACTGTGGGGCCCCAGCCGGCCCCTTGGGCCCTGGGGGAGGAGGAACTGCGGGATGACCTGGTGGGGTAGGGAAGAGAGGAGGCCCTCCTTGGTTCACACCCTTCCCCCGTTCCTCTAGGGCTCCAAAGCCAGGCCCCAGGCTCACCTGCTTCTGGAAGTCCTTGACAACCCTGCAGAAACTGCCACATGCCCATGAGTGCCTATATGTGTCTGTTTGTCTGTAATGTCCAGAGCTGCCTGGGAGAGAGCTATGGCCTTCAACAGACTGGGGGCTCCCAGGGAAGAACTGTGCCTCTTCTGTCAGCCCAGAGACTCCTTGTCTCCCACTTCAGCCAGTGGACTCCCAAGGAAATTGCTGGTGCTGTCTCCCTAGGGCTGAGGGTCAGGGATGCAGCTCTGACCCTACACAGGTTCACCTGGCCCTGTTTCTGGGTCCACTAGGACCCTCTGACCCCAGGGCAGATCTGTGGCTACTCACAGGGCTGGTGGGCAGGGAAGAGTTATCTCTGTCCACACCACACCCTAGGCTAGCACAGGTTTGTGCTACGGATACTTGTGTGGGTGCAGGTGGGACATGTCAGGACCTGTGGTCCTTTGGGGACCTGTGCCTCTTCACATGTTGGGCTTCTGGGCGTGTCTTTGCCTGTGACAGTGGTGTTAGCCACTGCCTGCATTGGGCATTGTGGGCGATCAGTAGAAATTTGGTGAGCTTCGTGTTTCTCTTGTGTGCTAGTGTGTACAAGTGGATGACTCCCTATGTGGGTTTCTGTCTTTTGTCACTCAGACCCGAAAACACCAGCAGGTATCAGCTGTACGTACTTGAGAGTTGGTTTATGTGTTGGTGTGTTGAAGTGTGTCTCTGTCAGATAGTCAGGGTCTGTTTGTCCTCTGTATCAAGATATCTGTGGGGATTTCTGCGTTGGTGTTTTAGTCTCTTAATGACTGTTTTTCTGTGTGTCTGTCTGGATGTTATGTCCCAGGACATCTCTGCTGGTGTTGTGTGTCTATGTCATTTTGATTTTATGGGTCTGTACATCCATGTGTCCCTATGTGTGTCGGTGTTTTCTGTATGAGTTGCATCTGGGTCCCCCTCTCTTTCTCTTAGTGTTCCACCATCCTGTGTTGAAAGCGTGTGCATGTGTGTGCACACGTGTGTGCATGTGTGTGTGTGTACAGCAACTTTTCCCAGCTGCAAAGCCTCCAGCCCTGAGATCTCTCCCGCTCTTTCTCGGTTGGACTTGAGGTGGGAGCAGAAGCAAAAAAGGGCAGGCAGGCACGGAGCCCATGAGAGCCAGGTCCAGGTCCAGGCTGCCACGAGGGCCCTGCCTCAGCTTTCCTCAGAGCAAGCGCTAAGCCAGAGCCTCGGTTACATGTAAACACCAGCTGTGTCAAGGCAGCGCAGCTTCTTCTAGGTCAACAGACAGCTGTGGGGTTGCTAGGCAACCGCCTGGCTCCCCCCCATTGGGCCCCCCTCCCACTGCCTCTACCTGCAAACCCTCTGGCTGCCCCCACCCCAGATAGGGCCTCACCCCTCCATGCCAATTAACGCAGCGGGGCTGAGGGGGTAGGGGATCAGAGAAGCTCTGGGACTGGGATCAAGGTATAGGCAGGCATTAACCCTTCCCGTGCCACCACCTCCTCTCCCAGTCCTCGGTGCAGTTCTCCAAGGTCCCCCACATCACCAGATGAGGGCCTGACTGGAGTGATGAAGGGCAGGTAATGGGAGATGGGGACCGACTCCCACCCTCAGGTCAAAGCAGGCCTGGAGAGCTGCGGGAAGCAGGAGCGGGGTGCGACTGCATGAGTGACTGGTCAAGTTCCTTCCCTCATCCCCAGGCTTGGAGGGTCCAGTGGCCACGCAGGGTGAAGCGCCCCCTTAATACTTCTCGTCCCTTCCTTTCTCAGGATGGCCACCCCCATTTCATTTCCAAGGCAGCACCTGCGCTCCCAGCTGCCAGGCCCGCTTGGTGCCTGCGCCCCGGCCGGGCCCTCGCCCTCGCGCCCCCGCGCCGCCTTTTGCAGGCGGGCCTCTGGGAGAGGGAGGCTGGGCGCCCCGAGGCCACGCAGGGGGCTCGTGCCCTGAGTGGGGTGCGTAGGCCGAGGCCGCGGGCCGGGCGACTTGGCGGGAGTGGAGGAAGGAGTGGGAGGAGAGCGCGACCGGCCGGGGCAGCGGTGGGGCAGCGCCGGTGGCGCGGATTAGTATGCGGCCCGCTCCGCGCGCCATGGCAACCGCTCCCCCCGCGCCGCGCCAGCCCGGCCGCCCCGGGCGCAGTGCGCACCTTTCCTCCCACAGGTGGCGGCGCGCTCCGGCGGGCACGCACGCACGGGCACGCACACTCGGGCCGCGGGGTGCCTGGGGGCGTGCCCAGGGCTCCAGGTGCGCTAGGGCCCCGGCCCCCCTATCTGCCACCTATGGGCGTGTCCCCAGGTGCTCCAGAGTGAGCCCCGAGGGAGGGGTGTGTACCTGAGGTGGTTCTGCCTGTGCCTGGGTGTGCCCCTGGGGGGTGCCTCTGTGTGCCTGTTGTGCCTGTCTCTGGTTGTCCTTGAGGGTTTATGCCTGTCTGTGCTCATTTGCCTCCTTATCCCTGAACACATATGGCTCTGAGTGTGATTGCCAAGGTGCACTGACCGTGCTTGTGTCTTTGTGTATCTGTGTTCCAGTTTGTGATCGCACCTATTTGTGTATGTGCTGAAGGTATATGCTTGTGTCCCTGTGTATGTCCATGGTTCTGGATTTTCTTCTGGAGGAATGCCCTGGGTGTGTCTGAGACGGTCTGTGTGTCTAGATGAGTATTCTTGTGTGTGCCTCTGTAATAAGCACATGTCTTTGTGTGTGTGATCCCTTGATACCTGCATGTGACCCTCTGTCTGGCATTCTTGTGTGTTTCTGGGTATGGCTGTGTGTGTGGTTTTGTACCTGTGTGTATGTCCCCATGAATGTCCTTAGGAACCCATCTCTGCACATATGTCATTGTGTGTTCTTGTGAGTGCCCTGAGTGTGTCCTGGAGTGTGGCTATGTCCAGGGGCTGCTGGCTCTTTGCCCTCCTTGGCTTCACTCCCTGCTGCGTGAGTGTGTCCACACCTGCTCCCGGAGCACTGGGCCCCTCCCCCCACCTGGCAAGGACAAGGAAGGACACTGAGACAGAGGCAGACATGGAGGCAGAGACAGACACAGAGGGGGACACAGAGCCAAGTAAGCCGGAGAGGAGGAGACCCAGTCATGTGATCAGCCTCACAGTCCAAGACCCAGAAGAGAAACAGAGATGCCAAGATCCGGACATTAGAGAGAGGGACACCCAGTCACACAGAGACTCAGAGCACCAAGTCCGGAACTGCTGGAACAGAACAGAGATCAAGGATGTGGCTCTTGAGCCTCCCTCCAACCCTCCCACTCTCGAGTTTCCAGCCCCAGCTGTGCCTCCCCCACATACCCAAGGCAAATTTCTCCTGGCCTTAGAACTGGAACCCAGCCTCCTCCATACAGCTGGCTCTGTGTGTGTATGTGTGTGTGTGTGTGTGTGTGTGTGTGCGCACAGCATCTGTGTGTTCTGGGCTAGTACCTACCTCGCACAGAGCCCCCACTGTTTTCCCCCACTGTTGTCCACATTTTCACAGGTCCATGTCATATACACCTTTACACATCCACACATGCCACATAGTCATACTAATTTGAACCCAGAAACATGTCCTGGGCCTCCTTCTCTGTCACATCTGCACATAGGGCCAGAAGATCTAAAATGTCCACAGTCACACAGGTAAGTCTTTCCTGTCCTAAGCTCTGCCAGTCAGCCACTCAACCTTCAGTAACAATCAAGGAGGTCCACAAGGCTGCCACTCACAGGGAAAGACACCACCAATATGTCAGTTGCATCAGACTGTACATTCGAAGGCAGGTGCCATTTGACTTGTTCACTATTGTATTCCCACCCAATTGCCTGGGCCAGTGTCTGGAAACTTGCAGGTGCTAAGAAATATCTGTTGAATGAATGTTTATACTGCATCTCCAGCAGCCACTCAGAGAACCCACAGTAACTTCCAGACACTCGGTGAAAATGCTTATGGATCCACAGTGTCCACACAGGAAGGCATCATAGGCACACCTAGGACCACACATTAAATATTAGTGTTACACAGGGGTTGCTTGTGTGCAGACACTCAGCACAGTAATTCAGTCAGGGGTTCTCCACTTTGGGTGCACATTAGAACCATGTGAGGAACTTAAAAATTCCCTGATGCCCAGACCCCATCCCAGACCAGTAAACCAGAACTCTTGGGGTAGGACTTGGGCATCAGGATTCTGAAGCTTTCCAGGTGATTCTTCCCTACAGGCAGGGTCAAGAACTACTGACTTAGGTGAGCAGATTGGAAAACCTTGATACAGGGGTTATTACCAGGGACAGGTATAGAACCAAGTTTAATCTTTTTACTTTTTGGTGCTAAGGATGAACTTAGGAGCTCTAGAGCACACTCCACCACTGAGCTACACTCCTGGGTTCTCACTTTTAACAGTACAATGAAGCAAAATTCTTTTTTTAATTTAAATTTTAAATTTTTTTAAATTTTTATTTCTTTGGTACTGGGGATTGAACCCAGGGGCACTCCACCACTGAGCCACATCCCCAGCCCTATTTTGTATTTTATTTAGAGACAGGGTCTCACTGAGTTGCTTAGGGCCTCACTAAGTTGCAGAGGCTGGCTTTGAAGTCTCGATCCTCCTGCCTCAGCCTCCCAAGTGCTGGGATTACAGGTGTGCACCACTGCGCCCGGCTGAAGCGAAACTCTGACTCCTGAACCAGACTGTTTGCACCCTCCAACCCTACATACTGGGGATTGGACCCAGGGGTGCTTTACCACTGAGCTACATCCCCAGCTCTTTTTTAATTTCATTTTTATTTTGAGACAGGATCTCCCTAAGTTGCTGAAGCAGGCCTCAAATTTGCCATCCTCCTGCCTCAGCATCCCAAGTAGCTGAGATTAGAGACATGTGCCATAGCACCTGGCAACACTGCTTACTTTGAACTCTGGTGTTACTATTAACTCACTGAGTGGTTTTTGCAAATTATCTCTTTCCATTTGAGTTTCCTGTCTGTAAAATGGGGATAGTAATCGTTCCAATGAGGCCCCATAGCATTGTTATAGACACCAGATTAACGAATATAGTGGTTAAGCAGATGGTATGTAGTAAGTGCTATGTAATTTTTTGCTATTATTGTATTTCTATCATTATTATTATTATTATTATTATTATTATTATTATTATTTTGGGGTGTGTGTGATGCTAGATATCAAACCCAGGACCTGAAGCATGCTAAGAACATGCTGTACCACCAAGCTACATTCCTGGCTCTAAAAATTTTTATTTTGGTTTTAATAAGTAGAATTTTTTTTTTTTTTTTGGTGCTGGGTATCAAGTCCAGGGCTGTGTACATGCTAAGCATGAGCTTTTCCACTGAGTTACTCCCTAGTTCTAAGCAGATTTTTTTTTCTTTAAAGTGTTATGAAAAATCAGAAGTGTCGATTCAGTGTTTGGGCTCACCTACTTCTGCCATTTCCCATGCGATCGTGGACAATTCACTCTAGGGACAAGTCATTTACTCCATGTTGATGAATTTGTCTTCTCATCTGAAAATGACAGGAGTATCTTACTCTACCTCAGGAATTATTTTGAAAAATAAGCACCTCAGGGAAGTATTTAATAAATGGTGGCAAAACCCAAATATCTAGGAGACATATAGTCTTTTTTCTCCTCCTACTACTGGGGATTGAACCCAGGGCTTCACACATGCTAGGCAAGTACTCTACTAATGAGCTCAATCCCCAGTCCTTTTCATTTTTAAAATTAATTTTATTTTTTATTTTTTGGAATTAGGGATTGAACCCCAGAGACACTTAACCACTGAGCTATATCCCCAGGCCTTTTTATTTTAAGACTAAGTTGCTTAGGGCCTTGCTAAGTTGAGGTTGGCTTTGAACTTGAGATCCTCCTGCCTCAGCCTCCTAAGCCACTAGTATTACAGGTATGCACTGCCATGGCTGGCCTTTTTATTTTTTGAGACAATCTTGCTAAGTTGCTCATGATGGCCTTGAACTTGTCATCTTCCTGCCTCAGCCTCCCAAGTAGCTGGGATTCCAGGCGTGCGCTACTGTACTTGGTTATCAGTCTTGATGCATTCTGGGATCGTGTGGCATCCTGGCCATAGTAGGGTCTCAACCTCTAAAGAGAACAAATCAAAATGATGTGACCCTATCCTTGCTTCACCCACACAAGGTCTTTGCTACCCTTTCCTCAGGGACCTCAGGGACTAAGGGCACCAAGACTCTTCTGTCCCAAATGCTAGGTCTTTGGCCCTGGAAGGTCTCTTGGGTCTGGTCTCCAAAATACATCTTATCTCTTCTCACCCTTTACTAAGCATTAGACCCTAGACTGAGACCATCTCTGCTGCAGTTTTTCATTCTCCCTCTGACTTTTCTCTTTCTTTCTCACGGATCCCCAGTTCTCCTCACCAAGCTTCCCTCTGTGTCCCTCTTCTTGTGGTGAATCCATCCCTCAAGTTATAGCACCCTGGCTATAATCCCCTCTAAATTCCCATTTCCTTCATGGGTCTTCCTTCCTTACCGAAATTCCTGAGCTTCTGGGCCCATGACCCTTCACTACTCTTCATCCTGTTCTTGAGGCCTATCTTGTGTGGAGCCTCAGTCCCTTCCACTGAATCATCTCACTGCTCTCCTCTGAGTTTTCCATCAGACTCACCAGGCCTCACCTTCTCAGGAAACTCTGATTCTTTTGGAAGCCAACTCTACTCAGACTGCCCCACCTAGCCATCTTCCCTATGTCTCTTCTGCTTCCTCAGCAGCTCTGAATGCACTCATTTTCTCATTACAGGTGATTCTTAGGGCTAAAGAGGCTTCTCTTGGGTTGGCCTATCCCAGCCACCCCTCACTGGATTCTCTGATGTCCCCATCCACTCCTCCCAACCTCCTTCCAACCCCAGAGTGACCTTTCCAAAGCTCTTTCCCTTCCCTGAACACATGCAGTATCTACTCCAAACGGACTTAACTTGGCTTCTACCTTCTGCCATCCTCTCTCACATTGCTGGGCCTTTTTATATGCTCTTTCCTCCTCCAGGAATTTCCTTATTTTTCTGCTTAGTACCCTAGGTGAGGCCTTTAAAAGCTTTCTCCTCTGGGAAGCCTCCTGGGTCTTACTGCTTCCTGCCCCAACTTCCAGCTGCACAGGGGACAGTCAGCTTGAATATGATGGTTTCTCTCCCTCTGCAGACAGGAAGGGTAGGACAATGTCTTCATCCTGGCAGGTCGATGAGCCTTTGCATTCAGCACAGAGACTGCATTTTTCAGGGCCTGTGACCTGAGTCCTCCAGCCTCTTCCAGACAAGGATACCCAGAAGATGGGGTGTGTTCTCCACTCCGACCAAGGGTTCCTCCAACTCTCCCAAGGTCTAGGACTTTCTGGTTGGGTCAGGGAGGGCAGGCCACCTGGAGCCATCTTTGGTGTCTCTCTGAGCTTCACTGAAGAGGGAAAAGAAGCCACACTCGGCAGAACTTTAACATAAAATGGGTCATGGGAAATACTCTTGAAGACCAGGAGGCCAAAGTGGGCATGGATAGGAAGAGAATGGCCCAGAGCTCTCTGAGATCAGGTAGCAGGAAATGGCTCAGTGCCTCTAGGCCCAGCAGAAATAGGCCCACAGTTAGGAGTTCTCTTTTTTTCATAGTTTACCAAAGCTGCAAGGAAACATAGACTTGGTATTTGGGGTTCAGCAGGGAAAGAAAGGGGGAAAGTGGAGAAATACTGGAGTGACTGGCCTTCTCATAGTGTGTGTTTTGCACAAGCAGATGTGGGTGAGTTGGGGCAAAGTGAGGGGCTTGGAGGCAGAGGAGACCTAGGACCTGGGATGAACAGGTGATACACAAACTGGGCACACTCCAGTCTTAGGGGAAGAAGTCTTGCAAGTATTCTTGGACTTGGAATGAGTGCCTCAAAGATAGGTGTCCCTGAACCATGACAGAACTGTGGGGCTAAAGGCCAGGAAGATATGGGATAAACAAAGGGTCTAGGGGCAGAGCCCTGGGACCTAAAATGGAGTAGGGAATGCAGAAGGAGGAGAGACCCAAGACCTATAATGGGGGCTTTTCAGGGAGTGGAATCCAGATTTGAAGACATAAAAAAGGATCCAGAGAAAGGAAGATCTCAGAGTTGTGACACAACAGGGGGTCTTAGAGTCAGGGAAGCCCCAGGAACAAAGTGAAATGAAGATCAAGAGGCAGAATCCTTGAACCTGGGGCAGATTGCATAGACCAGGGGCCAAGAAGTCCTAGGAAGCAGAATAGAGAGCTCAGAGGCAGGAGGGCCCAGGGCAGGAGCAGAATAGGAGACCTAAAGGCAGACAGGGGAGACCCAGGGCCTGGGGTGGGATGTGAGTGCCCAGATCCAAAAGTGACCCATATCTCAGGCAGAAGGGAGAACTCAGAAGTGGAGAGCATATGTAGGTGGGTCAGCTCCTCTGGGGAATCAGTAGCTGGTGACAAATTCTAGCTGGATCCCTTCCATTCCATCCATCCACCCTCACTCACCCCCTTTCACAAGACACAAGGTTAGTTTTTTGTTTTTTTTTTTTTTTTTGCTTTTTTTCATTTCTTTTTAATACAAACTTGGATCTTTGGGTGTGTCCTGCCAACAAAAAACAACAACAACAACAGAAGAGAAAACCCAAAAGAGTGAAAAATAAGAAAGAAAGAAAAAAAAAAAAAGCTCCCGCAAGAGGTTCTTTACCCTCCCCCCCACCATGCGAATTTGCACACCACGGGACCACAGCAGGTTTACAGAATGCAATATACAATCCACGATTTATAATAAAACAGTATATACAATAAATAGGATATTGTTCATTTTTGTCAAACGACCTGTAGATAAATTTCTCAGTGCATACTTGCAGGGGCTCTGGACACCTGGAGGCCCCGCTCGCAACCTCTTGCACACGCTCGCTCTCTCGCTCTTTTTTTTTTTTGTCTTTTTCTAAAACTGTGTTTTCTTTTTTAAGTTTTGTACATTTTTAAAAAGTATTTACAATTGCTGGTTTTGTGCAGAAAGGGCTCACCTTCGGCTTCTGCGTGGAGGAGATGGGCAGGGGGCAGGGGGGAGGGGGGTGCAGGGAGGCGGGGGAGGCAGAGGGGCAGGTGCTCCTGCCAGAGGACGATGTGGACGCTGGGAGGGGTCTTGGCGTTGGTTTTCTGAAAGCTGCAAAAAACACAAGAGGCAGAAGTCAGTGGCAGACAGTGAACTCCGAGACCAGGGAGGTTAAAAGAGAGACTACGTAATTCTTATTTATTTTTTGGTACTGGGGATTGAACCCAAGAGTGCACTACCACTGAGCTACATTCCCAACCTTTTTATTTTTCAAGACTGGGTCTAAGTTGTGAAGGCTGGCCTCAGAATTGTGATCCTCCCACCTCAGCCCTCCGAGTTGCTGGGATTATAGGTGTGTGCCATAATGCCTTGTCGGACCACTCAATTCTTAAGCAAGATTGTAGAAGAAGCTGACCCCGTTATTCCTTCTCCCAGAGACTTCAAACCAGCCCTCTGTGACCCTGGGACTGATTTTGGCTGTCTTTGAGCTCAGTTTCCCCATCTGTAAAATAGAAATGCCCAAGCTCTACACTAAGAGGTGTAGGATGTGCTGGATAAGCAGCTGGAGTCCCAAGCAGAATTTGTTAAGAACTTGAGCTCTGGAGTTAGACCAGCTGAGTTCAAATGCTAGCACCATCATTTAATAGTCCTGGTGTCTTGGGTAAGATGTCAAACTCCTCGCTTTTTTTTTTTTTCTTTTGCTGCTGCTGGGTATCAAATCCAGGATCTCCACACTAGGTACATCCCCAGCCTAAGACACTGAACTTTTGTGAGCCTCAGTTTAGTCATCAGTAAAGAGGGGACACTAGAGCTACCCAATAAGTTTGTTGGCAGGATTCAGTGGTTTAGGGCAGAGGAAACCTAGTATATAAGTGCATAATAAATTAAACTAATTACTCCTTGTTATTGTTTTCCTGGGGCTAGCTGAGCTCTCCAAACTTCTGTTTCCTAATATCACAATGAGTTTGTTTAGTCATTCCTCCAACCTAGGCTGTTGAGCAAAGGACACAGGAAGATGGCCTCAGCCTAGCACAGGTGTGAACAGGCACTTCAATTTCTTGTAAATCCACCCCTTCCCAGCCCCATGCATGCCATTCTGTTCCTTAGAGGTGAGGTGACGAAGAAGTCTGTCTGCATGAAGGGATAAAAACTGCCCAAGAAGATACCATGTGTTTGGTGGAATGCTGTCTTTCTGAAGTTTAGAAACTTCCAAGTCCTCAGTCCCAGAATCACCAGACACTAGAATTTGGGCACACCCCCTTTTCCTAGATAGTCCTAATCATTTGTGGGGCCCTGACTTCCTTAACCAGACCCACAGCCTGCCTAGACCTATTGGATTCACAGTTCTGCTGGGGTGAGTGACAAGTGGCCAGGATAGGGCAGGGCTCTGTCATTCCCACCTCCAGCCATTAGCCTGCCAGCCTCTTAGAACCCTAAAACTCCTCTCCCACCCCTAGTGACTATTTCCTCCAGAACCGAGGGCAGTTTGGGGGTGCTACACTCCTCCTAAACCTCCTCTGTGAGCCACCCATCCTCCCTGAAGCCCGCCTGCAGGAGCCAGGCAGCTTTCTTGGCTTCCCTCTCCAACAGGGTGATATTGACATTCTGCTCAGCCTCAGCTGCTGTCTGCTGGGCAGTCAGCCCTGAGGACGACTTTTGTCCTGAGGTTGGACTAGCCAGGACTCCCTGGAGGGCCAGGGGGACCAGGTGGGCTCCTGCAGAGGAGGGGCAGCACCCATCCTGATCAGGCCATGCAGCAAGCAGAGGTCTGAGAGGGCAAAGAGCTGCAGCTATGAAGCCAGCAGGACTGCAGTGTAGGAAGGACGGGGCATTAGTGGGAGCAAGCAGCGTGCATCTAAGGGGACAGCTGAATGGCAACTGGAGTTCTGGGCAGAAGAGCAGCTCTTGGGGCAGGCAGGGGTGCCATGGGGTTGGATGTCAGCTCTCCACAGTTAGGGTGACAAGCAGACCAATTGCAGAGATCAGGGGACTGAACTGGGGCATCTGGCCTGCCAGGTTTAGCCGAGAGCTAAGCATCTCCATGCAGAGGCTGGCCTTATTGCAGTTCAAGGACAGTTGCCATGCTGAAGAACCTCTGTGGGTGACAAGTGAGGGGAGATGGAGGGTGGGCTGCTCTAAACAACTCAGCACACTGGTGGTGACAAACCCCAGCAATGCCCACTCCCTACAAGGGCCCAGGGCAGGCTGAGAGTCTCTGCACAAATCCCTGCCACCCCTGCCCCCACCAGCCCTTAACCACTGCCAGTGACCCTCTCCAAGCCAGGTCTCCATGGTGATCTCAGCCCAGCAGGCAGCTCCTGCCAGAACCTTCCGTGGCCAGGCAGCAGGAGGCTTTCTCACCCTCTGCTAAGCCGCCCAGCTCGGCTCACCTACCTCCTCCCACCGCCCTCCCAGCTTTCAGGACTTGGCCAGCCAGAGACTCTGGCAGAATGTGGGGGAAGGGGGTGGGAGGGAATCAAAGCCCAGGGGCTCTTAGTGGGGGAGGAAGGGAGAATGCGGTGGCTGTGTGGAACCCAGACCTCACCACGCTCAACTCTCCACAAAACAGAACCAAATGCTAAGGTGCCAGGCAGCCCAGTGCTGGGCATGAGACAAAGCAGAGAACAAGACAGCTCTGGCCCTGGCCTTCCAGTGGCTAGTGGAGTAGAGGGAGCAAAGCAGAGCCCATACCAGGCTGTCCTCAAGCAGGGAGACAGGAAGTCCTGGGGAGCTCGGGAAGAAGGGGGCGTCTAGCCCCAACTTGACAGGAGGGACTGGGCTTTTAACCCACTGCTGAGCACAGTGCCCAGCACATGCTGGGGTCACGAATGTGTGTGGAGTGAATGACAGAGTGATGACTGATCCAAACCTGGTCAGCATGTCAACGTCCAGCTCAGCTCTTGTGCACCTCCAGGACACCTCCTTAGACCACCCCGTTACCATAGCTACCAGTGCACTTGTCATTCCCTACCCTGCTCCTCCAGGGCAGAGGCCTGTGTGTGGCGGCTCTGAACCCTCAATGCCAGCATGCACCTGGCCCCAGGACACCAACTACTGTTCATAAGACTTAACCTTTTAGTGCCTCCAAAAGGAACCTCAGAGCCACGTTCCACTGAATTCTCATGCTCCAGCAGTTTTAGCATCTGAGGTGCCAGGGTATTAAGTGGTCTCTGCCTGGCAGTGGCACTGAAGGGCACCTGAGCAGAGATTCAAAGTGCTGCAGATGACACACAAAATCAGGTTGTTCTGAGAGTTGCTCTCCCCATAAAAGGGGCACACACTTGTGCATTCATTTGAGCAACTAGCAAACAGGTATTCACACCCACTAACTGCCAGGGCCTGAGTGAAAGTCTAACCTTCATTCTAGTCTCTGCCCTTCAAAAGGGAATCTCAATGTTAAGACAGTAGAGCAGAAGGCAATGAAGGTGTGTGAGAATTGAGACTGATATGCTGGGTGACCCAGGACAAGGCCCTTCCCTCTCTGAGCTTCAGTTTCTATTCTGTAAAATAAGGGCATCAAACAAGGGATGGGAGAGACCTTTAGGCACTGAGATTGTGCCAAAGACAAGGAGTTGGGGCAAACTGCAACTGCCCAAAGGTTGATCCACTTTTCCAGCATTTTCAGGCTATCGGGCCTGTGAGACACATAAATGTAGAGAGAATACTGCTTGAAGCAGAAATACCAATGAAGTAGGGTGGGCCTGGAGTCCACTTAAGTGTCACAAGTGCTAGTCACTCTCCTTAGGGACCTGCTTTCCCACTGCTGGGCATAGAGACCTAAAATATTTGCTCATAACCAAATGGGTTCTTATCCATGGTCACCCACCCACCTTGTGTTATCATGTGTGCGCCCCCATCTCCCAAAGCCTTGTGTTCCTTATTTGTCCTGAGAGGAGGGTATGCCCACCCCGTGCCACATTCACACGCTCTATCCTCCCCCATCCCAGCTAGAGATGTCCTCCGTAAAGACAGGGGTCACCAGTGATGTGTGCTGGACATACAACTGAAGCAGAGGCTGAGAAAAGACGAGAATGGTGCCCTGGGGGATGTCCAAGGGCCTGCCTGGTTCCACCATGCATTGCTTCAATGACCTCAGGTGAGACCCTTTCTGTCCAGGAGGGTTTGTGCTTAGAGACCTCTTAAAGCCTGCCAATGGCTTGAACTGGTTTATTTACACATCCCTCTCTCCCCGTGTTCAGGAGCATTTCCCGATGACAGTGTGGGCACGCCTGTGCTATACCTGTTCCCCAGAGCTCAGTCTTTCCTCTTACAGCTCTCCCATTTCTAAGTGCTTTTCACTGGCTCAAGTTCACGCACGCTCACACACCTGAAATTTCCCAGGCCTAAAGAGACACTGGGCCGGGAGTAGGACGTTGCACAGAGATGAGTAACTGGCTTAAGGGAGTTGATGGTGTGGTGAGGACATTCCCAGGGAGGGCTGTCATGGATGCATAAAGGGCGACAGATTAATTGTGCCTGGGAAGGATCCTGGAACGCTTCGTGGAGGAGGTGATGTGTGAATGAAAAATAGGAACTGACAGGTGGGAGACCACGGTGGGCAGGAGAGGGCAATCCAGGCCAGGGAACTGCAAAAAGCATAGGGCACGTTTGGGAAAGCCTTCTCAGATAGCTCCCGCTCCTGACTAGACATTCTCAGGCTGGTAAGGAAGGACGAGTGAAGGAGGCCAAGGCTGAAAAAGAGGCAGGACGCCTCAACAGAAGGCTTGGATCCCTTAGACACCCTGCTAGGAAGTGGGCCTGTATTTCATGGGGAAGGAGCTAGAGAACGAAGGATACAATCAAAAGGTGTGAAGCAATGGAGGTGCAGGAGCAGATGTGCTTTAATCAATTCATCCAATAAATATTTTAGGGGCTCCTGATACCATGCATCCAAGAATGCTGAAGAACAAGCACTTTGGAAGCCATAATGGGGAGAATGGACTCCAGTGGGGGTGGGGTGGGTCAGAAACGCAGATGGCTGAGGTGGGGCTCTAGTCTCTTACTTCTTGCCTCCTGGAAGCTCTTGCTGCCTGCCCTACTCGCTGGTTCAGGAGGGTGATTCCCTGGTGACCTCCTGGGAGAGCTTTAGTCCCCTGGAAAGTGATGGCTATGCCCAGGCGGAGGGTTTTTTTTTTTTTTTTTTAATGGTGTTGGGGATTGCACCGAGGACTTTCTGCATGCTAGCTAAGTGTTCCACCCTGAGTTGCATTTCCAGCCCTTTTTACATTTTGAGACAGGGTCTCTCGAAGTTGCCCAGGCTGGTCTTGAACTTGTGATCCTCATCTCACTCTCAGCCACTGGGATTACAGGAGTGTGCCATCACACTTGGTTTTCATGTGGAGGCTTTTGTGGTGCTGGGGATCAAACCCCAGGACTTATGATAGGTAAGCACTCTACCACTGAGTGCACCCCTTGCCCTGGAAAACAAATTTTTTGTTTTTTCCCAGTATTGGGGTTTGAACCCAGAACTCTACCTCTGAGCTGTATCCTTATCCTTTTTATTTATTTATTTATTTTTTTGCAGCGATGGGGATTGAACCCAGGGCCTTGTGCTTGAAAGGCAAGCACTCCACCAACTGAGCTATATCCCCAGCCCGGCCTTTTATTTTTTGAGACAGGGTTCTGCTAAGTTGCCAAGGCTGGCCTCTAACATGTGACCCTCCTGCCTCAGCTTCCTGAGTCGCAGGAATTACAGGCATGAGCCACCATGCCTGGCCACCCTGTAGGCTTTTTTTTGTGTGTGTGGTGCTGGGGATTGAACCCAGGGCCTTATGCTTGCAAGGCAAGCACTTTACCAACTGAGCTATATCCCCAGCCCCGCCCTGTAGGCTTTTAATAAATCTGTTTATAGGCTGCAAGCCCCATGAGGGCAGGGCTCTGCTGGTCTCGTTCAGCAGCACCCAGAGCCAGATGCGATGCATGGCCCAGAGCAGGATATTGGCTGGTGCGTGCTGAATTGACCTACGCCCCTCGCCTTCCAGCACAGACACAGGACACTATGGCAGTAAAGGTTATGATGACAAAGGCAAATCTGCCAGGGGGGAAATCATGCTGCATTACAAAGTCACAAGGAAGTTCACTTCAGATTATTTGTGTTGGGAGAGAGGCCTGGTGTGGATAGCTGTGTGGACAGGATTCCTGGCTGACCCAGATCATTTTTAAGTCTGGTTTCCACTCCCTTGGGGTGGGGTTTACCTGGTTGCTGTTCCCCTGTCTTCCCAGGAGGACTAGTTACAGTTGCTAAGGCAAAGAACCAGGCGGTATTTCAAAAACCCCCTCCAAAGGCCCCCAACCCATGCCAGAATACAGTACCCTTTGCAGGAGGGAAGCAGGTGCTGGGGACTGGCCCTGTGGGCCTGAGGCATGAGGGTCAGGGGTTTGTCATCTACACAGACTGGGTCAGAGGCCCAGAAGCTAGTCCATGGGGAGGTATTTGTCCACCCATCTCCCACCCACTGATTACGTGTTTCCTGTGTGCGGGACAGGTGAAGTGCTTCACTTGTAATCTCATTTAATTCTCACAAGAGAGGCAGAGAGGTGATGTGACTCATCAGGTCACCAAGCTGGTAAGGGATGGAACCAGGCTGGACACAAAAGCCTGCCTGTGAACACAATGGGCTCTCAGCCACTGCCCTCCAGTTTCAGGGATCTGCTCTGGGATGTGGGGGGCTGTGTAAGAGGGTATGTTCACGAAGAGATGATATTTCCAGGAAACATGGGCTCAAAACAAGAAGGCTGGCCTAAGTGTGCTTCTGGAGAGGCAAGAGGCAGGGAGGATGGCCTGGAGGGTGGGGGGAGGAAGGGAAGAGCTGGAGCCCAGAAGAGGCAGGGCAGGACTGGCTGAGCCCTGCCGTGAGGCCTCTTGCTCAGAGCCAGAGGCAAGATCAAGTGACCTCTCAAGGTTTCATGACATGGAGAAACAAAGCCCAGAGCAGCCGGGGCCTGGCCCAGGCCTGGGCATGCCTGCTGACCCCGGCTGGATGGTGGCCTTGGAAACTGTCTCCTGCTCCGGTCAGGCCCCAGCTGGTGTAACCTTGGAGGACCTGTGACATTTCTCTTGGCCTCAGTTCCCGGCTGGAGAGGGAGTAGGGAGGGGAGAGGGACTTGGGATTCCTGAACACCTTGGAGGCCCTTCCTTTCCTGCCACCAGTCCCCAGTGTCTGGCAGGGCCAATCTTCGGCTCACAGGGTCCCAATGTGGAGCCAGTCTGTCTGGCTCTGCTTTCTATCTAGGGGGCCAAAGAAGATGTCTGCACAGGCCCACGGCCCCCCTCCCTTGACCCACTCTCATCTCTGTCTGTCAGCCACAGCTCTCAGCCAAGTCGTGGCCCACATTCCCCACTCTCTCCTCTGACCTTTCATCTTCTAACTCACACTGGGATGTGACCTGCCTTTGCCCACAGTTCTTACTGCCTAGACTGCCCTTCCCTGTCTCCAAATCTTGCCTATCTTTCAAGGTTGAGTTCAAGTGCAGCTTCTTCCACAGAACTTCAAAATCTATTTAATATGTCAGACCCAGAAAGCAGCATAGGGTTCCTCCAGTCTAACCCCCCTTTATCAGATGGGGAAGCGGGGACTGGGGGCAGAAAGTGGCAGGCACAGGTTCAGTCCCCATACTCTGGAGGGGTAGTAGTGTGCTTCAAATTTGGCTCTACCACACACTAACCATGGAGCCCCCCTGGCAAGGCTCCTGCTGTACCTGTTTCCTGCACTCTCTGATGGGGACAAGGAGCACTCCTAGACTACTGTGAAGGGTCTGTGAGGTGAAGTTACACAAAGGGCCCAGAACAAATTTGTGTCCCTCTTCTCACCAAGTGAGCAGAGGGATACCTTCTGACCCAATACCCAGCAGCCTGATCACAATCTTCATCTCTCCCTGCCTCCGGGCACCTGCCACTTCCTACCAGGTGTTTTAGGTTCTTTGTGTACTTATTTTAGCTTCCTGGGGGGTGGTTACTGAACCCAAGGACAGAGGCCATGTCTGCTTTGTCTCCCAGTGCATGGCACTGACTGAGCATGGAGGGGCTCAAGATGCACAGCTGAGCTAAACGACTGCTTACCCAGTGCCAGTGTCAAAGCCACTCACTGCCTGTTGGTGAGTGAGCATGTCATTGTCTTCTCTGGTTAAGCCTTCTGTTGACAATGTGACTCCATCTATTAATTCTCCTTCCTCACCACTCTGGTCCTGTATAACAAACTCTGTTTCATTCCCACCATGATTTTAACTGGCACTGGAGGGCTGCCCTTGATGGGGGAGCCCATGAACCATCTTAAATAAGGGAACCCAGTTGGGCACAGTGGTGTTCGCCTGTAATCCCAGCAGTTCGGGAGGCTGAGGCAGGCGGATCGTGAGTTCAAAGCCAGTCTCAGCGATTTAGCGAGGTCCTAAGCAACTTAGCGAGACCCTGTCTCTAAATAAAATACAAAAAGGGATGGGGATGGGGCTTAGTGGTTAAGCACCCCTGGGTTCAATCTCCAGTACCAAAAAAAAGGGAGACCATCCTGGGCCAGCAGACCTGCCCCTGCCTGCCTCACCTCCTTGTTCAGCTTGTCTTGCCCTTGGTTCCTCAGAGCTGAACCTCTTCCTCCTCCTGGCTGTATACACTGCTATTCACTCTGTCCAGAATGCTCTCCATGTAGCTGTCTAGCCCCCTCATCCTTTTGATGAAGCAGCTCCAAGATCTGGTCAGCCTGTCACAGGCTGTCATGCCCCACAGCCTCCCTTCTCTTGCACAGTCCTTCCCACCACTTGAATTATCCAGTGCTCAGTGTTATCCCCTTTGATGTCTTTCCCTCTAAACTAGAAGCACCCTGAGGACCAGGTGCTTCATCTGTGGTGTTCAGTGTGGTGTCCCAATGCCTGTGCACAGATGTCTCTGGAACAACTGCATGCATCAGTTTGAGGACAGTGTAGTTAATTCCCAGTCCTGGGTGGGGAGCACGGCCAGAATGTGGGGCTGGATGGCATCCCAGTTCCTCCTGAGTTCAGGCCTCACTGGGTGGTTCCATTATGTATTTCACTGAGCTGTGACCTGCCCAAACACCCAGCCCCCACGCCTGCTCATTTTCCCACCCAGAGCCTGGGAGGAACGGTTTTTGGATTATTTCACATTTCTGGATTATCCATGAGACATCTCCCCTCCAGTGAGAAGGATCAAGAGTCTGACATTTTAAACCTTAAGCAGCTTCTCCCTGGTCTGCTTCAGATCTGCAGCTCTGCTGCTTGCAATGAGACGCATGGGGAATGGAAGGCCATTTTAATGTTGGCCTGGCTTCATTAGGAAAGAAAATATGCTGCCAAAAAAAGGGAGAAAAAAAAAAAAAAGTTTGGTCCATTGTCTCTGCCATGCAGAGCTACAAGAACCTAAGAGATTATCAAAGTCAATTTCCTTCAACAGATGGGGAAACAGAGGCCAGAGAAGGGCAAAAGCTTGGTCAAGGGCCTGTAGGGAGCTGGTAGCTACCTGGAGATTGGTTCTCCCCCAGGACTCCTGGCTCCTATGTCTGCCCTATGCTACCTTCAGGCACCAGAGGTCTAACAGAGAGCGGGTAGGAAGTTTCCACTGACGTTGCTTTAGGACCCCGAGTCACCCTGGCCTTGAACAGCTTCCCCAGAACAGGGATAGGGCTTTCCAGGAGCCCTGCTAGTCCACATCCAGGAAGAGAAACTCCCAGGAGGTTTCGGGCCAGCAGAGGTAGAGATCAAGGGTCTTGGACATGCCCTCAGCCCACCCTACTGCCAGTTACCACATCTAGACCAATTCTGTGACAGATCTGTTGTCTCAAAGTGGGGCCAGTGCGGTTGTACTCTGGAATGGGCAGCTCTTCAAGAAAATGATTCCTTTTACCTTAACTATTCCCCACTTTGACAGTTTTGGGGCATTTTGGGTCTTTTATTTTCTTTCTTAGAAATATCAAATCTAAATCTCATGATACTTAATTCTTGGAGAAGTACCTGGCTGAAGGAAAAGGGACAGACTTTTCTAGGGTGAAGACATCCTCCATCTGGGGATAGACCCTTTGATTGTGGGTTCTTGGGGGCAATGGGACTACAGTGCCCCTTCTCTATTTCTGGATCACCTAACCACACTGAGCCTACCTCAGATCAAAGAGGTTAAGAAACAACTTTGAGGCAGTCAAAAGAAGATCCTTTGGGTCATTCTGTGAAGCCCTTGTAGAGCATGTGAACAAGATGTACTGGCCGCATCTGGCCCTGGACCTTGCCACGCTGTCCTGGAGTCAATGAGGGTGCCCAGCAGCGCTGGAACTCTGGATTGCCCCTGGATGACTGTCTGACCTGCTTTTCCCTTCACCTGCTCCCACTCCCCCAGAGGAATATGAATGCCCCCCTCCCCCAGCAGTGAATGGTGTGTTCCTGCTCAAGGCCATGAGAGAATGAGGAAAATAAACGCTTGACAAACCAAACTAGGTGGTCCTATCCAGTCTATGGTTCTCCTGCCATTCCAATTACCAGTACCCCCAGTACTCTGTCTCCTCCCCAAGACTATCCATAACCTCTAATCCCAAATCCCTTCTCCCTGCTTTGGGTCCCCAGTCTTATATTGAAACCCTACAAATGTCCCCTGCTCATCTCGATACCTCTTCCCCATGCTCAAGCTTTAACACCCTCCTCCTTTCCACCCCCAGGCTTTTGCCCACTGCACCCACATCCCCAGACTCACCCAGGAACAAAACCTCGCGGTCCAGTCGGCACTTCAGTTGGCACTACAGGGAGGTGACGGTGAATGTGTCCTCAGGGTGAGGTTCCGCCATGGGCCCCAGGAAGCCGCTCTTGGGGCCCCCACCCAGGCCAGGATGTGCCTGCGGCATAAAGCCTGGATACCTGTAGGCGGTGTCCTGCAGGGGCAGCAGCGAGTCCCTCGGCACAGGGGACAGGGTCAAGTCACTAAGGAGTGGGCAGCCATAGCCAGCAGTGGCTGCGGCAGGGCCACGGGGTGGACCAGGTGGTCGGGCCATCTCCAGTGGCTCCTTGTCGGCCTTGGGCGTGGCCGGTGGGCTAGCCAGGTGTGGGGCACTGAGGCACGCGGCCTCCGTCCTGCCCAGGAAGTCAGCCAGCAGCCCTGTACCCACCTTGCCTTCATATGGTGGGCTACGGGCAGCTGACCCTGGTGGGTACCAATAGGCTGTGCCCTTGCAACTGGGGGAATCATAGTGAGGCTGGCCTAGTGGCAGGTCCCGGCAGCTCAGGTGGGCCTGGGCAGCAGCTGCATGGCCCAGGCTGGCCCCCTGGAGCCCATGCTTGAGGGGCTCGCAGGCAGCCAGCTTTGTGGGCGGCGGCCGCAGCTCTTCCTTGAAGCCCAGCGTGGGTGAGCAGGTGGGTGAGTATGCCTTCTGCAGGCCAGTATCGAACACTGTGGGTGGGTGGGCCAGTGGTGGGAAATGTTTGCCATCGAGTTCAGGAGCACCCAAGCTGGGTGAGTCGCAGTGAAAGCCTTGGCCAAAGGTGCCGTCAGAAGGCGTGGATGGGTTCATGGAGTAAGGTCCCATGAAGTCACAGGGGTCTCGCTCTCCCACACCAAAGGCCCTCGACTGTGAGGGTAGTGGTGACATGCTGCTGTCCCCGCTGTAGTAGTCCAAGCCAAGGTCTGGGCTGTCCTGGAACAGCGGGTTGACTGGCTGTGGCTTGGGGATGAACTTGGCTTTGGCTGCTGCACCACCTCGCTCCTTCTTGGCTGAGCAGGCCCCGCCACCCCGACCACCCCGGGGCTGTCGGGGCCCAGTGCTCCGTTTAGATGGGTAGCCTGAGGCAGCGGCAGAGGCAGATGTTGAGAAGCCCAGATGTGAGGCTTCAAACAGGTCCACCTTCTTCCGTCGTCCACGGCCGGGTTTGGAGCTGCTCTGGAAGAGGACGCTCTGGTTCCAGTTGTAGCCGGGGGCAGACGACGCCTCGTTCCAGTCCATCATCAGTTTCTCCAGGCTGGACAGGCTGGACTGGCCCTCGCTGCTCGAGGCCTCACTGTTGGCACGCCGAAAACCACCACCACCAACTGGCTGATTGAACTGGGTGCTGTCGGAGGATGACTCGGAGAAGGTCTCAGACACAGCTGTCTGCTGCTTCACCTTCTGCGGTGTGTAGTTGGAGATGTCCAGGATCACGTTGGGCTCGCTGACATGGCAGTCAAAACTGGGATTGTAGAGCTGACTAAAGGCTTCCGAGGCCCAGTCCAGGCCTCCATAGCCCTGCCGGAAAGGCCACTGAGAAGCCCCCGCAAACTGCCGACAGTTCTCAGGCGAGGGCTGAAAGGAGGAAGAGGAGGAGGAGGCGGCAGAGGCTGCGGAGGTGGCAGAAGCTGTGGTGCCCTTGGGTACCATGTAGCCACCAGGCGAGACAGTGCTGGCCCGGCTGTCACAGCGCAGGGGTGTGGGGGCTGAACCAGAGAAGGGGGTCCCCTCAGAGCTGTTGAAGAAGGAGGCCTTGCTGGGCGGCAGGCAAGGGCCCCCAGTAGGCGGTGGGGCATAGCCAGCACTATGGGCGCTGCTGGGTGAAGCAGGAAGGCTGTTGCCACTGCCATAGGCAAAGCTGCAGTCCTTGCTGTTAGCACAGTCCTGCCCTGTAAAGGTCTTAGCTGGGGCGAATACACTTTGTCCAGCCCCATAGCCACTGTACTGGGCAGGGTAGGTGTTGGTGGGCGGGTGGGTTGTAGGAGAACGGGCCACAGCTGAAGGTGGGGGAGCCAGCTTTGGGAAGGTCTCAGCTGCCCGGCAGTCTGAAGTGGCTGGGGTTATACCGTAGCTTGCTGCCCGACCCGGTGGGAAGGTCTGGCGAGTGGGCAGGACAGGCTGGAAGGAGGGGTCCGCCCCAGCCCCACTGCTACCCACCGCCACTGGGCTGGCCTTGGCTCCCCGACTGGGGAAGGTGGACAGGCCCCGCTGGGCAGGCAGGGCACTGGCGGGAGGCCCCGCATACGTGCCTGATGCCTTCCGGGACTCCGGGCGAGAGGCTGAGAGGGCAAAGTCCAACAGGTCAGAGGAGTCATCCGAATCGAGCAGCGAGCGAAAATAGCCGGTGAAGAGGTTTTGGCGCTCCTGGCTGAGCTCAGTCTGGCCCGAGGGCGCGCCGGTGCCGTAGTAGCCGCTGCGGCCGGAAGCCCCGCTCTCCAGCCCAGTGGAGGCAAAGGCCCGGGCCTCGGTCCCTTGGAAACCACAGTTTCGACCAGCTTGCCCACCTGGGTGCCCATGGTGAGGGGCCCAGCCACCACCCTTGTCCCCGGCCCACTCTGCACCCGCCTCCCCAAAACCAGGGCCGCTGGGCACCTGCTCTGGGAACAGAGTCCCGTTCTTCCGGGACCGCCTCTTCCGCTTGGGCTTCCCAGTCACTGCATCCACTTCCCCCCGGCCCCGCTTACGCGGGTGCCCCAACTCAGTGAGGCCAGGACCCCCGACCCCAGCAGCTGTCACTGCCACCACCTTCTTTTTCTTGCCAATGCCCTCAAAGAAGTCACTGAAGGAGCATCGGGCTGCCTTGGCCGCATGGCCCCCACCCCGGCCACCGAAACCGCCTGTTTTGCCTCCACGCCGCCGGAAGCCCTGCACACGATGCAGGAAGTGGGAGATGCTTTGGGTGTCCGGGGCCTGGTGCACCGACTCGGGTTCACTGGGCGTCCAGCAGCGCGGTGGGGAGCACCGCCCGGCGCACTGGCTCTGGCGGTTCAGGAAGGCCAGTTTGGCGAGGACGTCTGAGTACTCGGCTTTACTGTCATTGGCGTCCGCTGCATAGGACGGCTGGGGAGAGGCCAGCTTCTGTTTCCGCCGTCGCCGTTTCTTTACCTCTGGCATGGCCATGGTGGCTGCTGCCACAGTGGTCGCCTCAGTTGCCACCACTGCTGGCTCTTTGGGCTTGCCAGGACCCAGCAGCAGGTTCTTAGGAGGGCGGCCACGCTTTCGCTTGAGAATAATGGGCATCTCACCTGGTGGGAAGACCACCACCACATTCCGCCCGTTATTTTTCATCTTTAGCAATGGAGTGGGCTCTGCTGACACACGCAGGCCCAGCTCTTTGCCCTCCACACTCAGGCTGCTACTCAAGGATGACACTTTGTATGTGGTCTTGTTCCGTCGTCCCAGAGACACAGGGATCTTAGCCATCTTCACCACCATTCGCCGCACACCCCGGCACTTGCCTTTGCGGGCAGGAACCACAGGGGTCTGGGAAGATTCTGGCTCCAGCTCTGGGACCAGGCCTGGGCCTGGCAGGGCGGGAGGTGGTGGAGGTGGTGGTGGTGGGGGCTCGACCAGGGCAGCTGCCAGCCCTGTGGGCATAGGAAGGGGGAGTAGGCGGCCCTCAGGTCCGGCGTCTGCCTTACGCCCCCGTCCGGCTTTCCGCCGGCGACACAGGATCTTTGGCCTATCGGTGCGCCGCAAGGCATACTTGGGATGGCCCTCAGGCCCCGGGGGACCATGGGGTGAGCACAAGTCCAGGCGCAAGGGCTCAGCCAGCGGGCAGTGCCCCAGGGGCTGCTGGGTGTCCAGACGACGACCTGGGACATCCAGCAACTTAGGCAGGGGGTCAAGGGCCTGGGGGTCAAGCAGCTGTGACTCTAGGGAGTCAGGCAGGGTATCCAGGGCCTGTAGGGCCAGGCCTGGCAGCCCCAGAGGGTCAGCAAGAGGTTGCAGGGGTGGCAGCTCCAAAGTTTCCCCAAGTGGCTCTAGTGCCTGTGGGTCCAGGAAGCGGGGCTGGGGGTCCAGGAGCTGAGGCTCTGGCTCAGGAGATGGTGGCTCGAGGGCCTGGGCCTCCAGCAGCTGGGCCTCAGGGCAGGTAAGGGAGGCCAGTTCACTGAGGATGTCAGCCTCAGCGAGTTCTGAGTAATCAGGACCGTCTGGCTCAGGCTCTGGGGGCAGACCAGTGGCAGCGGCCGTGGCCCCGGGACTATGGCCTTGGCCAGGCTGGGGACTATCCCTAGGCTCAGGCTCAGGCTCATAGAGGGGATGGCCAGGCCGCTCTGATTTGGCATGAGGGGTGGCACGTTCCTCTGGGCTGCGGATGCTGTTGGCCAGGCTGGGCGAGGAGAAGAAGCTGTACTGTAGATCGCCAGGTGGTGGGGCAGGGGGGCGGCTCAGTCGCAGCCCACCACAGTCCAGATGCACACCGCTGTGCTGCAGGTCCTGGGAGAGTCGTGTCAGGTCCTTCATGATGTCAATCAGCTGTACCACTGGACGCAGGTTCACCCGCCCGTTATCCCAGCGGCGACAGGAGCTGCTGCTGTCTCCGGCTGGTGTGGGGCAGCGAGCCTGGGAGACGGGCCGGGCTGCCCTCGGGGGCAGCGGGTCGTCTCCCTTGGCAAGGACTGGTGGGCGCCGGGTGCTAGGGTCCCGGCGTGGGGGTGGGCGTGGGTTCTCGGAGAAGGTGTGGGTAGAGAAGGCCTTGTCGGGTGGACTGGCGGGGGGCCGGGTGGGAAGCAAGGGCCGGGGGGTTGGGGGGCCACCGGGGTAGTACTTGGGCTCCCGGAGGTAGTCAGGAGAGCTGCACACGGCACTGGAAGTCACCACCAGGCCCTGGGGCTTCACACGCATCCTGACCTTGTCCTCCGCGGGCCTCCGGGCAGGGCCGGGGCTGACATGAGGGTGCGAGAAGCCGGGACCAGGACCTGCTGGGTGGGACAGGCAGGAGATCCCCACTGAACATCTGGCTTCGCCTATCCCTGAGCCCCTGGTCCCTTCCCCAAGATCTCATCCCCCTAACCAAGCTCAAGTCCCTGCCCATAAGCCCAATCTTGCAGATCCTCAGCCTTTCTCAAATCACCCGTGCACAGTGAACCCCTCACGGGCCCCAGTCACAAATATGGACAACCCTTCTACATCCTGGCTATGGGCCGAGGAAGCCCATCAGCAGCGGGAGGTGACCACTCCAGATCAAACTTAAAGAGAGGGCCAAAGAGTCTTATTGGAGGTATGGCCTCATTCCAGCCCAACCCCTGCGACTCCAGGAAGAACCCTGGCCACTCACCCTCGGCTCTGCCGCCTGGGCTGTCACACTGGAGATCTCTGTGGGCAACAAGAGAGGCAACAGGAGATTGAATCCCCCATGTGATTGGGTGGCCACACTCAACCCTTCCCACCTGCCCACAGGCCCAGCCTCCTACAGATGCCACCCCCAGGTCCTTCAGTGCCCCCTCCAGTGTGCATACCCGGCTGACCTGGGAGAGAGAGGGCCCCCGTGCCTGGGGGCTTTGCCTGTCGCTGGCTGTCAGGGTGGGTGCTGTGGAGCAATTTCTGCCTGAGCCCAGGCCTCGGGCCGTGGACAGCACCTGGAAAGGACCATCGCAGCTCAGGTTTAGTAAGCACCTACTGTGCGCCAGGTACTGGGCTGGAAGCTGTCCAGGCATCACTTCATTAAATTCTTCATACCAATCCTGTGAGGTATGGGCTATTAATAACCACATTTTGCAGATGAAGACACGGAGGCTCAGAGTTGAAGTAACACCTTTCATTCATATGCTCATTATTAATGGAATGCCTACCTTGCACAAGGACTGGGTAGACAGATATTGATCAGATAATCATAAGTGATTTCATGATTAGTGTGATAAGAGTTGCAAAGAAAAAGTGAAGGCTGCCAGAGGTCAGAGGTCTAGTGATCACTGGCGGGGGGTCAACAATAAAATCCTGTACTTCCAGGATACTTTCTCTGTGGCCAATGATCTCGTCCCATCCCTTTCACACCTGAAGATAATTATCTTCCCTGTTTTTATGGAAACCATCCACTACAGGTGTAAAACACCACCTTTTCCCAAAGCTAGCTGTCCCAATCGGCATTGCATGAACCTCCCAACATCCAGAATCACACACGGCCCAAAAGGTCTCTGCTGAATGAATGAGGCACACGGAGCAATCTACCAACCCTGCCTTTTCCCATGAGGTTCTTCCTTATTCTTCTCCAGACTCTAAAGTGTGACCCAAGAAGGATGCTGATGGAGGAACAGAGACAAGAATGTGGAAAGGGACATTCTCCAACTCTCCTTTCCCCTTCATCAGAAAGACTCTCTCTGATGCTCCATCCCACCTCGGGCCTCTGTTCAGCCCCTATCTATTTCACCTTCATAGCATTTATCACAACTGTAATCAATTACTTGTGTGACTGGCTGTTTAGTGTGTCTCCCTAGAGAGTGTGGGCTCTTCAGGGGCAGGGATCACATCTGTCTTGTTTACCATTGTATCCTCTGACCCCAGGGCCTGGGCTATGGATGCTACATAAATATTTACTGACTAACTCCCTGAGCTGGTCAGGGCAGAGCTGGGATTTACATCCAGGCATGTCTCACTCCCACGGAAGCCTTGGGGACTCAGGACTGGGCTGGTCCCCAGGAGCTAGGATGTCAGGGAGCTGAATGGGCCCTGATCACTGAGAGGGTCATCAAGACTAACACTGATCACTGCCTAGCGTTTGGCTCTGACCTAGCTTTGGATCCCTAGGAACCATTCCCCACAGACACAGATTCCCACTTGCTGCCATACTGTCCAATGCTATCACCCCATAGGCAGACTGCAGAGCTGACTCAGGGACAGGATGGTGTGAAAGGAACACTCCTCTGCTTGCTTTCAGAGGGCAGCGATGTGCAACCTACAAGGCACCTCCACATATATGATCCACTGAATCTTCACGGCAACCCGGGAGGCATGCATGGTTTATTATCCCCACCTTACAGAGGAAACAGGCCCAGAGCAGTTGTCTAACTTGTGTCAAGTCACACAGCTGCTCAAAGGCAGGCTTCCTAATTTTGCCTAAGACCAAAGCCTCCTTCCACTCTCTGCTCCTGCAACTCTCCTTCAGCCCCTTCTGGAAATGCTCCTTCTAGAGCTGTGGTCTAATTTAACGCTGGGAGGAACCTTAAAATTATCTAAGCCATTGGCTTTCAAACCCTGGGCCTGGGGGAGCTGTGTAACATTCCAGATACCCAGGCCCTAGTCCAGGGGAGTCTGACTCACACAGCTGAGGGACATCTGGGAATCTGTATTTTTAATCAGCTGCCCCAGTGGGTACACTGTTCTAGTGCCATCTCATGCCCTCCCATTTTATAGATGAGGAAACTGAGATGAGAAGACTTTGCCCAAGGCTACAGAATGGCATATGAAGGGCCCCTTTGTTGCTTATCCAGGTGAACCGTCCCTCTGCTCACTGTTCCTTCCCTCCCTGCAGGTCCCAGGCTTCAGCAGCTCCTCTCTGTTCTACCCTTGGGCTCACAGAGGACTCTGCTCTCTTCCACACTGGTGGTGGCCCTGGCCCCTCCCAGGTCAGGCTCTCTCTGCTTCTAGGACTTGGAGCACTGCTGCTCTTGCAGGAAGAACTGGGTAATAGCCTCCTAAAGTAGAGAAGGGGCTCAGACTATGGAAACCCCAACCCCATTTCCAACAGTACGGTTGATCCTTGGCTCAGATGCCCTGTCTGAGATACCTACCAGCAGCCACCATCCCTCCCTTACAGCGGGTGGGGCTCTGCAGACCTCCCACTTGGGGCCTGAGGGTGTGATCTTGGCAGAAGAGACAAACCTCCTCTCCAGTGGTTGCTTCTGTTCCACCCACCCGTGAAGACCTTTGGCCACGTCCTCCTGACTGTCCACTGCTCTTTTGCAGCCTCCAGGATCTGAGGAAAGCAGCTGGCTCCCCTCCCCACCACACCCGGCAGGCTGCCTTCTCCTGGCCCCCTCCCAAGGGTACTACCTAGCCCTAGTCTGTGAACAAAGTCGAAAGGGTCCTTCTGTCCTCCTGTCTGCTTCTGGGTCAGTGTGTCTGAGCTTGCCCACAGGGACACCAGCGCTGGGAGGGGGCTGGGGGCCCCAACCTGCTGCACAGTGCCGGGAAGCGCCAGCCCACATCCTTGAGTCCCTAGCCCCACCCTCCCCGCTGTGGCTGTGACCACCCCACCCCTTCCCCACCCTCCTACCCTCCCCCACCCACAGCCTCCCCAGGGGAGCCAGACTGCCAGCCCCAGCACTCACTTCCGGCCTCATGACCCTCTCTCCAGCCTCATGCACTCCCCCTCCCTTTCCCCTCCCTGCCTGGTGGAGGACCCAGGGACATCCTCTTGGCAGTGGAAAACGCTGTTTCAAAGGGGCTATTACTGCTGTCCAAAGCTGAGACCTTTCCCATTGCCTCCCTTTTCCTCCCAGGACCTCACCTCTCAGGATCAGCCCCCTCAGAAATGAGGCAGCACCCCTCTCGGTCTCCTTCCCTTCACCTCCCCACCTGCTGATCCAACCTGAAGATCTTCCAACCAGATTCCAGCCCAAAATCGTAACAAAAGTAATGATGGAAATAATAACGGCATCTTATTTGGCATTTAAAGGTAGGCACAGAGAGGTTAAGTCATGCCCTTAAAGACAAACAGCCAGGTCAATTGTGCCAGAGCTTGACTTTAGTTTCATTGGGCTCCTCTAAACTATTTTGCTGTCCAGGGACTTGGCTCCCTCTCAGCCTGTCTCCTCCAACTGTCCTAGCCCTAACTATAAATTCTAATTGTTAACTTCTAATCTACCTTCTTCCTAGCTTCCTGTACCACCTTCCCACCAGTCATCCAGATGCACTACCTTCCCTCGCCACTAGGTGTCCCCTTGGAGCCACTGATGCCCCCAAGGGGAGCTGGTCCAGCCCAGTGCCAACAGCCCCCCCACTCCGCCCCTGAGCCATCAGGGCCCCCCCACAGCACAGCACACCCCGGCCACACAGAGCTCCTTTGTGCAGTCCTCGCCCACCCCCTTCCTGTCCAGAGTCAGGCACCTGGCAAGCAGGTCTGCCCCCAAACCGCCCCCTGCCAGCCCCCTGCCCTGGGTGCCAGGTGTGTAGGCGCCACTGCCAGCTCTTGCTGGACCCGAGGGTCACCCTGCTGGCGGCCCTCCCTTCCTCCCTTCGAGGTCACCCAGGGACTGTGCTTCCCGCCCTGCTCCGCCCCCATCCCCTCCTGCCCTTGGCCCTTCCAGACTCCCGTCCTTGTCTTTCCTTCTGTCTCCCAGAGGACTCCCTCCTCCAACCCCACCAGGCCCTCCCCCCCCCCCTCCCCCCCTCCCCCCCCCCTCCCCGGAGAGCACCCCCTTCGCCCCGCCCCCCCCGCCCAGGTCTGAAGAACTCCTCCTCCTGGAAAGTCACTGCTGGAAAGGAAGTGACTTCAGCGATTTGGCCACAAGGCTGGGCACTGCTGAGCCCAGCTCAGCTCAAGGCTTGCCAGGCCCACCTCCAAATGAAGCCACGTGCACACACCACCCAAGCGTGCACCCAGAGCCCTGAGTGCACACCTTTCCACCCCAGGGTACTCAGATCTTGTCTCCACATCTCTCCAGTGTGCACTAGCAACTTGTATACATATGTCAACACTCAGCATGTCACACACAACACCCTGCTATGCCCGGACCCACCCAGAACCGAACCTGCATCCCACATGCTCACCACTCCAGTGTGCCACTTGCCAAGCCCTTGAACGGTCCCCCAGCTTGGTTGATTTATATAACCCTGCACACGCAACCCTGAAAACCTAAGGACAGAGCCCTACACACACACCTGCTTGCACACAAGTCTGAGTGCCAGTAATTTACAGCCGGGTACACACAGCCTCACATCCTCTCAGGGCCTCCCCACCCTTCCAATCCCAGGAGGCCCCACCCCCAGACCTCAGGCCCCAGGAATGCTCCTGTGGAAGTTGGGTGGGGTCCCCAGCAGGCTGGGCTCTAGAGAGTTTCCTGGAGCCCAAAGGCTTCATGTGTCAGTTTAGGGAGTTGCCTTTGCAGGGTAGGGCGGCCCCACCTGGCCTGAGCCTGGGTGGGCTGACCTAGCTCAGGAGTAGGGAGGCGGTTCTACCACTGCCCTCACCCCCTCCCAGTCTTCTGAGGGCATCCTAGCATACCTGGATCACCCAGGGCCTCCCAGCACCTCACCTTGGCCTCCCTGCTCTCTGCTTCCATAGAATCCAGTAGAAAGGTGTCCTGGGGGGTCAGCTGCACACATCAGGCACTGTGGTTTCCACCTCTGCCCTGAGTCTTGATCACTGTCACAACCCCTTTCTCCTCCCAGTCCTCTCAGGTCATCAAGGCGCAGCAAAAGAGTCCTCAGGTTAGAAGGCAGGACTCCAGGACTCACTGTATATCCATGAGCCTCAGTTCCCCTTTCTGGATAAGGGGAGTTCGAGTAAGCTGGGTTAATATCTCACGACTTTATTTAAAGGGCTTCTGTGTGGCCTAAGCTGGAAGGGGATCCTTGCTGGACTGCAAAGCAAGTCCCTGACCCCCACTTCCTATGGGGTGGCACAGGAACATGCCTGGTTTCCTTACCTGGTTACCTGAGCAGGCTGTGCAGAAAGGCCTGGCTCAGCAGGTAAGGCCTGTCTTTGCCAGCGTCTCCAGGGTGGCCTTCTCCAAGGCCTGAGTGACACCTCTCACCGGGGGGCCTCTGCACAAGCTCAGCTGGGTGGGCTCTGGAGTCCAGGCCAATGGACAGACAATCAGGCAAGCTCCCATCTGTGGAAGCAAACACAGCACGTCAGGTATAAGCATGGATGCAGGTGAGCCAGCCAGGACATAGGGCACAGGGGCACATGGAGCCAGGAGGCTGTCCAAGGTGGGGTCCAACTTCATCTCAGGGGGGAGTTGTGAAACCCTATCTCCAGTCGGAAAGCAGGGTCTTTGTACGTTTTGATGCTTATACACACACCTGCACACACACCATGGCAGGGGAGAACCCATCTTAGGGAATCAGATAGACCTTGACTCAACTTCTCCAGTCAGCAACCTTTTTGGTTCTCCATGTTTTTCATCTCTAAAATGGGAAGAATAAGATCTTACGGATGGAGGGGGGGCAATCTGAAGAAGCTACATGTGCCAAGAGCTTGTCTACAATGCGGGTGTGAGAGCTGCTGTTCAGGCCGATGGTCATGTAGATTTCCTTGAGGGTGCCCGTGCAGCTGGTACCTACTCCTCTCCATCAGCAACTGGTTAGGTCTCTTGTTTTCTTTAATAACCATGGTCTTCTTCACCATCCCCCTGCTTCCTGCCCATTTGTCTGGAGGTCAGTACTGGGAGCCCCCAGGGGATCTGGGAACCAGGCCTCATGGACGGCTTACAGGTCTGGGTTGCCTGGGAATTTGTATGTGTGTGACGGAGATTCTGCCTGTATAAATATATCTGTAGGTGGGTTCTTGGGGTCTACTTAGCCCAGCTGTATGCTTTCCTGTATTTCTGCATGCCTAAGATTGGACATGTATGGGACCATGTGTCTGCTTGGATGTGGCTGGTTGGTGTGTTGGGGTGTGTGTGTGTGTGTGTGTGTGTGTGTGTGCGCGCGCACGCACATCAGGCCAAGTGGGACGAGTGTCTTCAGTTACACGTGTGGGTATGCGCACTGTGTGAATTTCTATTCTGTTCACCTTTGTGTGTGCATCTAGCTGAGCCTGTGTCTGTACGCCTGAGACTGAAGTGTAAGTGCCTGTGCGAGACAGGTGTGCCCAGATGCGGTCAGGCTGTGCCTGTTCCTCTGTGTGTGCGCACTGTGCCTGGCTCTCTGTATCTAGCTGTGTCAGGAGCCAAACCGGCTCCTGCCTGTCTCAGAGCTCTCTGGATGTGTGTGTGGCGGGGGTGGGGGCGTGCGGCTGATCCTCTGCTGTCCCTGCAGGTTTCCAATCTCCAGGCCTGTGACTGCGGGCACTGGTGTCACTGTAGATCAGCATTGCCTCCCTCCTACCTCTGCCTTTCTCTGGGTTTTCAGGGTCATGGTGTGATGGTGTGACTGGTCACGATGTCCCTGTTGGTCTGTTTCACCATGGGTCAGTATGTACTTGTGGGTGTGTCCCTGCATGTGTGGATTTATGTGACCTTATCATTGTGTGTCTGTGCATCCCATGTGTCTCCGCATGTTGGTGGGTCCCTGTGCTGTGTCATCGTATGTCTGCGCCAGTACAGCTGTGTGTCAGCATCCACACGTGTGAACGGGGTCTGTGTGCCACAATGTGCCTGTCAGCACAATGGTGCCTCAGTGCCTGTGTGGTACCTTTGTATAAAGCGTGAGTGTGCAAGGAGAGACCCTTTGTGAGACAGAGTGTGTGTGTCTGTGTCACTGTGTTTATATGTGCCTGCTTCCCTCCTCCCTCCCTCCCTATCTCCTGCTCTCTCTCTCTCTCTCTCTCTCTCTCTCTCTCTCTCTCTCTCTCTCTCTCTCTCTCTGTAGGAGCCAGACAACTCCCCAAGCCTGGATTAGGGACAATTTATCCACAGGCAGAGAAGGAGAATTCCAACCTGCCAGAGCCTCCCTCCTCTGATCTGTCCCCCCTTCCTTGTGGTTGGGTGGGCACAGAAATGCAGCCTGGCAGCTCCCAAGCCCTTGGGGAGCCCCCACCTCTGCAGCTCCCCAGAGGCCTGGGAGGGCAGAAGAGCTGGAAATCCGGTGGCTCCACAGCCCTCCAGTGGAGGTGGACCAGCTGCCCCCCATCCAGGTCCCCACAGCTCAGCTCATCTTGGCCCTGTTCTCCTGCATATGGCGGTGGGCGGGGGGGAGTCTGCATGGGGTCTGCCTGCCCCCAGGGCTGGGGAGACCTACCAAGCAGAGCTGTCCCCAGCCCCTCCACAACCTGATACTCCCCAACTGATAAATGTCAGCCCCCTCCCCAAATGACCGGGGAAGTTGCGACTATGCTGCTCAGGCCAGGGAGGCGGAGGGCAGTGTGGTGGGGGAATGCAGCAGGGGGAGCAGGGCCGGGCTGGGACTCGGGCTCCCTTCACGGTGCTCCAGGCGCAAGGCAGAATCACATGTTTCCCATTAGCCGCTCTGGCCTCCTTGTTCAGGGGGTGTTGGCTGGGGGAGATTTGTTCTGGTTGCAGACACCAGCCGAGACCACACAAGAGAGAGAGAGCGAGCGAGCAAGCGAGAGAGGGAGAGGCAGAGGGAGAAAGGAAAAGAGACAGACAGACACCCAGGGAGACAGAGACACAGGAGGGAGAGAAACAGAGACAAACTGTGAGAGACACACACACAGACACAAAAGGGGACAGAGACTGGTGGTAAGAGACAGGGGGGGACAGGGGCAGGGAGGCAGGGGCAAAGTGCAGTGGGCTGGGGCCTTGGCAGAGGCTGCTGGCAGGTATGGGCCAGGCACAGCATGAGGGGGCTCCACTGGCCAGGGTGTGATGGAGATGGTAGTGGAAAGGGACAACCAGGGACCAGACTGTCCCACAGGAACCTGAAAAGGAACGGGTGAGGCAGAGACCACCGGGCGACCGGGGAGGGCTAGGTGAGGGCAGGGAATGGCTGCTGGGCGGGGGCGGCGGCGGCCTCCCGCCTCTGACCCTCCAGCCTCGGAGATAAGAGGCCCGAATAGTGCTGACTTGCGGTTCAGAAATCCAATATCCTCCGCGGCGCACTAATCGACTACCTGAGCTCCCGGCCCGCCGAGCTGCCCCGATTAATCCTGCGGCTCCACAGCGGCTCCACAGCCTTAATTAGTTTAACAGTTTCAGGGGCAGAAGATGCAGGGACTAGGGTCCCCAGGCCCAAGGGGCACAGCCCCCCACGCAAAACCTGCCTGATGCCCCACCTTGGCAGTCAGGCACCTGCCTCAGCCCCAGAGGCCCCCATTCCACATGATCTGAAAAACACTGGGTCCTTCCTCCTGGGGAACAGTCTCAAGGGTTGGCACCTGGGTCAGAAGGTAGGTCATGTGACACTGAGACACCCCTCCACACACACACTTGTCCTATGCTCAGGGCCTCAAGTGCTTCCTCTGGGGAGCCCTTTGGGGCCATGTGGTCTGCATGGGGAGGCCCCACCAACTGCCAGTCCCATAGCCCTGGGCATCATGTTGTCTCTTTAGGGTGAGAGACGGGCTACCACGAGCTATCATGAGCTACCATGTTACTGACACCTTCTCAACAGCACGAGACACTCACACGTCACCCCCCACAGAAGCACAAGATGGGCACACAGTGACATCTCCCCCACATGCAACAGTCAGAAAGACAGGTACACAAGTTGGGGACATATGAGCACATAACCTGTCGCTTCTCTGAAAGTGTGAGATGGTCACATCGTACACCTCAGTGAGACGGGTCTCCAGGTGGTCATCCCTCACGACAGTCTGGCTACCACACAACCAGGCACCTCCACACCAGAGGGTGTGGGAGGCACAGAGAACCTGCCACACACAGCCGAGCAAAGCGGCTGCACACGTCCCAGTAAGACAAGCCTCTTTTTCTACCTGAGGGGAAGGCGCAGACCCTCCACCCACCAGAGTATGAGGCAGGGCACAACCGCTCCCCTTCCTTGAGGCCTCCCTGCAGATTGTGGGATGGGTATGTAACAAGTCACCTCCCTAACTGCTTGGGACAGGTGACAGGCTGCCCACCACACCCCTCCCCCACCATTGTCGCCAGCCCGAGTGGTGCTGTCCTCTGCCTGCAGAGGCGTCACAGCTCACAGGGCATGAATGTCACCCCAGCACTGCCAGAGCCAGGCACAGCCACACGTTGCCCCAGTGACAAACACCACTGGCCCCAGGAGGAGGTGGAGGCACACAGGACTCTGGGTGTGACCTTGGTCCCTGGACACCATTAGGGGCGGTGCTGTGGCCTTCTGCCTGGGTAACCCGTTCTGGGAAGAGGCTGCCTGGGCACGAGGTAACCTGAAATGCCACCTCTCCACACGCCCCCTGCCCCCATTTCTCATTTAACATAGCTGTGGATTTAGGCAGGGGGCAGAGGAGCGGTGGAGGGAGGGTTGTCACTGAGGCTCTCTCTGTCACACTATTTAGAGACTGGTGGGAAGCAGAGGTTCCAGGGCTTGCTGTCACCACGCACTCATGGAGGAGGGGGTAGAATAATGGTTTGAGACCCCTGTGCTGTGGGGAGTACCCCTCTTCCTTAGAAAGGCCCTCTCTCCAAACTCCAGGCAATAGAGCGAGGGACAAGGAGGCCAAAGTCCAGGGGCATGACTCACCCAGGGAACAGGCCCAGCCTGCTGGCCAGAGTGGTGAGGAAGGCCAGGAGCCAAAAGGCCCGGGTTCAAGTCTGAGCTCCTCCCAGGCCAAGCTGGGTGACCTTGGAGCAGAGGCTCAGCCTCTTTGGCTTTGGGGAGGCGGAAGGGAAGTGCCAGGTCTAGAGAGAAGGCGAAGGGGTGGGCCCAGGAGGGGGAGGATGGGAAGGAGAGTGGGCTCCTCCCCTGGCTCTGCTCTGCTGCTTCCTCACAAGGAACCTCATCTTTCTGCACCTCAGTCTCCTCATCTGTGAAGTAGAGACATTAACATGAGGTTCTCAAGAACACACAGCATGAAGTGGGCAGGTGCTCAAGAAACAGGAAGTTTCTTACTGAAAAGAGGGAGAACTAGATGAAGAGAAGGCAAAAGACTTGCCCAGGCTGGTTTCTCACCTGAGTTGTTTCTTGAAAATTGCCTGGAGGTGTGTGTGTAGGTGTGTGGGGTACTGTAGATACAGAGAAGGCCACCCTAAGACCAAGGGATGTGACAGGAGTGTCATCCCCCTCACCTTTACCCTAAACCTCACTTTGCCCACCTTCAAACCTTGGACTAGAGCAGCAGCTCAAGGGGAGGAGTGCAGCCCATACCCCAGCTCCCCACGACCCCAACAGCACCTGCTTCTTGGGGAAGGAGCAGGGGACCTGGGCTGTCAGCATCATACAAGAGCCCCCCTCTTACAAGAGCCCAGAGAGGGATAGGCCTAGCCTGAGGCCACACAGCAGCAGCAGAGCCCAGAGCTCTGGTCATGGACAGCCTCGGAGCAGAGTTCCTCTAGCCCCTGGGGGTGGCTGGAGCTGGGGGGCCCTGAGGGACTGAGCAAAACGTGGCGACAGATGGCCTGCCGAGGCAGCGGCGATCTGGGCGGCTGGCAGGCATGCTCGCTCCCGCGCAGGGAAGCAGCTAATTTTAGCTGAGGCCTCGATGCCAGCTTTGTTCCCCCCACCCACCCGCCGAGGGGGCCCAGCATGCCTTGCGTGCAACCCGCCTCCCCCAGGCACCCCTACTCCCCCGCCTGGCCCCTTGGTGAGTAGTGCCCAGACCCCAGGGTCCTAGAACTGCCTGCCTGACCAGGCCTCACCACACCCAGAGGCAAGGGCTGGGCTCTGGAGGCCTGGCTCCCTACTCCAGGCCTGTTTGCCCATGACTCCAAGCTCATTCCTTGAAGAGGGATGACAGGAGGAAGGCTAGAGGCCACTGCCCAGACTGGGAGGGCCGGACAGCAGGGGCTGCCAGTGTTGAGGGGAGGCGGGCACTGTCCTCCACCCAGCACTTAAGGAGACAGGACCCTGATTCCACCAGGGCCTTGATTCTTCTGGGCTGGAGTCCTCCTACTGTTGGTGAGCAGGGGCTCAGGAGTTACTCAAGTCTGCCCTTGTTCCTTGTAACTTTACTTTGCTTCGGGGACTCTTATAGTACTTCAAAGAAGTCAGAGCTAGAGCAAGGGCTGTACCCCTGTGCCACAGGGGTAAACTGAGGCATGGTCCAAGATAGCTATTATTGTTTCAGGGGGAGGACACACTCAGGAATCAGTGAAGTCTAGACATGATCTTCTCTAAGTCCTTATATCTAGGGGGCCACCCTCTGCCCCTACCTGGGCTGGTGAAAGATGAACCAGGTGGATAGAGCCCATCCTCCAAAACCCTGCAAAAGACCTGGCACTCAACTCTCTGCAGGCTCTTTAACCTGAGACCCTCCTCACTTCAGGTTCAATGACACATGCCCAATGGGGCTTTCCAATCATATGGCCCTCACTAGTAAGGGTGCTCTTCTGGGGTGATTCTGGAGGGCCCCCTCAGCTCCAGGACCAAGGGCTATGAGGGAAAAGGCTAAGTAGGAAAGAGAAGAACAGGACTAGAAAGAAATCTCTGTATTTAGAAGAGTCAGAGAAAGAGAAGGAAGGGAGGGAGAAATCAAGGCAGAGAATTAGAGACGAAAAGAGGAAGATCATGGGGGCAAGAGAATCAATGCCAAATGGGGTTTAGGAGAAAGAGATAAAGAAGGAGGGCTTGGGAGACAGTGACCGGGAAGGAGAGGAAAGGGACAGGGGTGGGGGGACATGCCAGAGGGAGGAAGATAGTAAGAAAGAGACTCAGGAGGGAGAGAAGGAAGAAAAAGACAAAGAGAGAGAGGCAGGATGATGCAGAGACAAAGACGCTCACACACAGAAGGAGAGAAGAGAGACAGACACATGGTGGGAAAGAGACAGAGGAGCCTGCCACAGGCAGGCCAAGGCAGCGACCCAGGGAGCTGGAAGCAGGGACTGACACACCCAGAGACCATCAGAGACAGCAGAGAGGGTGAGACGCACTCCCAGAAGGGGGCGGGACAAGGGGCAGACACTAAGTGATAGATAGAGTGTGGGGGGAACAGCAGGAGTAGGCAGAGGCGAGGAGGGAGGGGGCGTAAGGAGGAGAAAGAGGAGGGGAGATGTCGTCGCCAGAACTGGGGGGGACAGAGGACAGAAATGGAATGTGGGTCTAGGCATGAGGCTCACAGATGCATCGGCTCCGGTTTCAGCTGGGGCAGTTGGCTGCTGGGGTGGGGGGAGAGGAAGGAGCAGAGCTGGCAAGGGAGGGGGCCTGTTGCCATGGTGGCGGGCACGGCAGGGGCATAGTCTGCTGGCACTTGGAGCTCTGGGCATGGTAGGGGGCTGACTGAGGGGGAAAGGGGGGGTGATGAAGAAGCCTTGCCCTTACCCTCGGGGCTCTACCAAGAAGAAAGTTTCCAGAGAGCGGCTGGGAGATGCTGGGAATGGAGCACAGCTCTGGGCCCTGCCCAACCCCATGGAGGCTGCCAAGGGGGCAACCTTCTCCAGGTTGCTTGTGCCATCCAGTTCCCTCTGGTGTCTCATGCTGGCCCCTGGGGACCTTTCTCCTCTGTCCCCTCTGGTCTAGCTGACGATCCCACATGCTGCTGCTGCTGCTGCTGCAGCTTCTGCTTGCAGGGGAGCAGCAAGATTGTGAATTCAGGATCTGTAATCCTAACGCAGAGCCCAGGCCTACCGGGCTCCAGTTGCCAAGGAGACGGCGGGTCAGAGGGCAGAGCGGGGCGCCCGCTCCTCCAAGTCAGAATCCCAATTGTTAAAGCCCAAGAATAAACAGCTGAAGCGGCCGTGGGGGGGCTGGGAGGGGGGCTGAGGTCTGCATCGGCTCAGTGTGGTGTTGTCAAGCGAGATGTCACTAATTGTCTGAAGGAACGGGCTGAGGCAGCTCTTAACTGCTTCTGTGCCACCGGAGACACCTTGGCTGCCTGGCCTCATCCCTGGGGCCTCCCAGCATTCCGCTGGGCCAGCTTGTTGGTGGGGGAGTGCTGGCCCAGCATAATCCCTGCCTCCCTTGCACTGAACCCCCACATACTTTGGTTCCCAACACTCTTTGCCCATCTTGGAACCTCCCACCTGCAAGCTAAATCTTTGTTCCTAGAACCAGCATCCCCCAATCACAGAAGCCACAGTCCTCCTTGTAGCCCAGAGCTGTTCCCTTTGGCTTGCAAAAGCCCTTCCAGCTCTTCCAACATCTCCTCTTCCCAGCAGTCAGAGGTTCTGGTTCAAGCTGTGTGCACTGCAAAGGAAGACAGACCTAGGGTCCTTCTGGTTTGCAGAGAGGGAGAAGTTGGACAGAGATCCTCCTGTGGAGAAGGGGAAGTCCCCTAGCAATTCTCTGTGCAACTCCCTATTCTTAGTCACACATGAGAGCTAAGGGTCTGAAGGAAGTCTGGAATCCTGGTTTCTAGTTTTGATTGTTCTATCTGCTAAGTGGCTTACTTTCCCTTCATGAGCCTGTCTCCTCATCTACCATCCATCTGAAATTGAGTGCTTACTCTGAGCCAGGCCATGTCTATAACCCCTGCCCAGAAGTCATCCCAGTGCAGTGGGGTAGAGGGATCAATAAGACAAGGTAGAAAGCGGACAGCGATGCATCAGGTAAGATGCTTCATGAAAGACAACAGTGTCTGGTACACGGTCAACCACTCAGTGGACTGCGGCTGCAGAGGGCCACTAAACGGGCGAAGGCAATAAAAAAACTAAAACGAAAAAGATTGTTGGGCTTGGTTCTGCAAAGGCTTAGGTCCAAAAGGTATTACTTAGTAAGATATGGACAGGTGGGTTTGAAGGCAGCGCGCTCCAGGTCTTGGGAGGCTCAATGAAAGCTGAGCTCTGCGTCTCAGGGTTGCCTGGCCAGCCCGGCCCAGAGCAGGAAGGGCGAAGCCTTCAACTCTCCCCGCCCCACCGCCGGCCCTGCCTCCTCCCACACCTCCCGCCGGCTCCACCCGCCGCACGTCCCCAGCACCGGGAGCGGAGCTGCGAGAGGGCAGGCCACCCACAGGCGGGGCTCCTAGAGATTGGTAGCACCTGGAGTGACGTCACAAGGGCGGGACAGGCTTGGGGCACGCCCCTCCCTCAGACCCCCTTCTCCACACCCTCAGCCCCTCAGCGCAGGTCCCCGGGAGGGGGCGCTCAGACCATCGCGCCCCACAGGTGGGGGCCTGAGGCAGGCTGGGCTGGGGCGCTGTCCGTGGGCGGGGAACTGGGCGAGGAAACAGGGGATCCCCCAGAGAGGGCCCAGCCCAGCCGGGGGCTGGACGTGTACAAAAGGCGACTTGTTCTTTCTCGGGATGCCACAGCCGCACTCCGGGGACAGCTACACCCACGCGGCCGCACCAAGCCTGCCAGGGTGGGGTAAGGGTTGTTGCAAGGCAGTAGGATCAACCCTGTTTCAAATCACCCCCTGCCACATACTCAACTCCATTCACCTAACCCTGTCCCATCTGAACACCCCCACAGCCCCATGCGCGGCCCTTGGGACACTGACCCAGTCCCATTCCCAAACTACCCTCTCCTTCATACCGTCTGTAGCTTACCAATTCCTGCTCTGCAGAGTCCCACGGCCAGCTGCAATCCAGGCTCCATGCTGTGCGTGACCTGTGTGCCACCTCATAAGGCTTACTACATTTTTTTTCTCTCTCCAGCGCTGGGGATGGAACCCACCTCTGACACGTGCTAGGCACTGCACCCCCAGCCCAGTTACCATTATTTTTTGTACTGAGCACCTATTTTTTACTGAGCAGTCCTCACAATTATCCTACGTAGTGGATACTATTTGTCCTTTTTTTTTTTTTTTTTTGAACCAGGGATTGTACTCAGGGACGCTTGGCCACTGAGCCACATCCCCAGCCCTATTTTGTATTTGATTTAGAGACAGGGTCTCACTGAGTTGCTTAGGGCCTCCCTAAGTTGCTGAGGCTGGCTTTGAACTCTTGATCCTTCTGACTCAGCCTCCCAAGTCGCTTGGATTACAGGCGCGCGCCACCATGCCCGGCCGTCCTATTTTATGAATAGGGAAACTGAGGCTTAGGTTAGCTTAAGACAGAGGCAAGAATTTGAACCCAGATCAAACTTGACTTCAGAGCCTTTGTTCTCCCAAGTGTTGTCATCTCTGCCTCCCATCAAACCACCTTACATAGTACCCCACCAGACATACAACCAGATAGCAAAACCATCTCAGTCTAGGTGTGAAAAACACCCCAAACACATCTCAACATCACAGTCTAGTACCAGGTGGCCACCCTCACTAATCAAACTGCACGCACGTGTGTGTATGTGTGTGTGTGTGTGTCTCTCTCTGTTGGCATCCTACCCCTAAGCTTCCCCCATCCCATGCTGGTCATTATACTGTTCAGTCTTTTTTTTTTGGAACCAGGGATTGAACTCAGGAACACTCGGCCACTGAGTCACATCCCCAGCCCTATTTTGTATTTGATTTAGAGACAGGGTCTCACTGAGTTGCTTAGGGCCTCGCTAAGTTGCTGAGGCTGGCTTTGAACTCATGATCCTCCTGACTCAGCCTCCCAAGTCGCTTAGATTACAGAGGTGTGCCACCACGCCCGGCCCCATGCTGGTCATTATAAATGGGACCCAGAACAGGCTACCTTTAACCTTTCCAGTAGGCTCACCTCTACCTCCTCTGACCCCAGGATGACAAAGCACCGCCATACTAGTTGAGGCGCTTGGCCAGCAAATCTCCCTGACCCCATGGGCCTGGACCCTCTTCTAGCCCATGACCCCTGCTGAGAACAAGTGAAATGAACTCCTTCCTGGGGATGTCAAAGCACCTTTCCTGGGGGTGGCGGCACTGTGATCCCCAGAGCCTGGCTAAGGAGAAGGATCACGTTACTCTTTCCCCAGCTGTGCTTGGACTCCTTGGGGCTGACCTTTCACCTCATCCAGGCCAGGACCCAAAGGGGGCCAGAGTCCAGCCCTCACCTCCGGTTAACCCTCTGCATTCTTGTCTTTTCATTCCTGGGCCCCTGCCAAGGCCTGGCAGGTCTCAGGAAGCCCAGCTGGGCATGCCAACCTTTCCCTAGCCTCCCATCCTAGCGTCCGGTTTCCCAGAGAGCTTTACAGAATGCTCCTCCCTGCCCCCTGCCCATGCTGCCCTGCTGGGATCAGATACCTCCGCCCAAGCAGCTGAAAATGACCTGGGCTATTTTCGCTGCAGGATCACATTGCAACTCCCCCTGGAGCTGGCAGCTTCTCACACCTCTCCAGACCATCGCCCCCAACCCCTCATCTCTCACCCAGAACCACTGACTAAAAGGGCAGGAGGGCTTTTAGAAAGCACTGGTCTAAGCCTATCAGATGGGGAGACTGAGGTCATGAGGAGCCAGGCACAAGGCTGGGCAGAGAACCAGGCTCCCTGGGTCCCCACCCAGGTCTCTTACCACTGTGTAGCACAGCCTGCTATGCACCCTACATCTCAGAACCTCTGACCCACCCAGCTTCCCCCAAGCATCACGAAGTCACACCAGAGTCTACCCACAAGTCCCTGGACTGCTGTGCATGTCAGAAACTGCCTTTGCCACGTTCTTTTCTTTGTTTAAAATTGGGACCAGGTCTGTACCCGTGTCATTAGACACGTGGACCCATCCGGAAAGTTTTAGGGGGTGCGAACTGGGAGGAAAGTCAGGGAGACTGAGGCCTAAAGGAATGGATGTGGATTTAGGCTTTATCCCCAGCTGCCTCTTGCCCCAACTTCTCGGTTGTGTCCTCCAGCCTCCCACCCCAGGGCCTTCCATTCCTACAAACTCAGCCTTCTCCAGGTCTCTGCTCCTGCCCCTGCCCCTGCCCTCTGCCTCAAGCCCCAACCCTCCTGGGTAGGAATGTGACTGGTCAGGTCTGAGCTGACCACATGAGTGACTATAAGGTGACAGACCCCCACCCTTCCAACCCCTAAGCCTGGGGGAGTCCACATACCAAGGCAAGGGGGGCAGGAACTGCTTTAACCCTTTGCAGCCTGGCTTTCAGGAGAAAAGGAAGGGTACTCTACCTCCTGTGCTCAGTATCACATGAGGACTGCCTGGTGGTGGGGAGTGCGGGCAGAATACTCCAGCATGGAGGGACAGAACAGGGTATCTGCCTGACTAGTCCCCATTAATAAAGTACCCTTTGCCACCCTCAATGTTTAATCTCATCTCCCACGACATTTGTTAAGTCAGGAGATGGTGCTGAGGGCTGGGAAGGAAAAGAGGCATCATGAATCCCAACCTCAGGAGTCCCTGGTCTGATGGGAGAAATACAACCCTGCCCTGGGGAGTCTGCTGGGGGAGACCAGGCACAGAGGCTGGGACAAAGAGCTGAGAGCGGAGAAGAGCATGGAGCTGCTGCACAAGTGGGAGGAAGCCAGGGCAGGAGAACAGCCAGGTGGGGTCAGACCGGGCAGGCTTCCCGGAGGCCCCTCGGCCCACACCCCTCCCCCCAGGCTCTGGAATCTCGGGGGTCAGGGCTGAGGGACAGCCCCACCCCCTGCTCCCCTCGGGCTCAGGAATTCCACCAGCCAAGTGGGGGGGTGGCTGCATCGGACTCAGTCCAAGTTGGCTCCCACTGGACCGAGAACTGCGGCTCCTCCTCGCCCCCCACCCCCGCCCAAGCCCAAGCCCCTGGGCTGGCCCCCAGCCCCCTACCCTCCCCCTGCCTGGCTGGCACGGTGTGTGCCAGGCGCTGGCAGAAAACAAACCCGCCAGGGTGGGTTTGCAGGGAGCGGGGTAACCTTGACACAGTTGCGGCAGTCGCTAATGGCAGACACACACTCCGCCTGTTCTGGGGGGACTGTTGCCGTTGCTAGGAAACCGGCAGCCGCGTGAATGGAAATGGGTCAGTAAACCTGGGGAGAGATAGTGTGACACTCGAACCACTGCAGCTGCTCCAGCCCACACCGAAATCCCTCCTCTTCAATATTTATCACTCCCGCCTGGGCCCTCAGCTCCTGCCAGACCCTGCACCAGCCTGGCCCTCGGGGCCCCCAAGGCCCGATAGGAGTGGAGGGAGAAAAGTGATGGAGGGGGTTGCTTATCCACTGTTGGGGGGCAGGCGGGATGGAACTGGTTCTGGAGGAGATTGAACAGGAAACAGAGTCTAATCCCGTGGTGGGGAAGGGGTTAAAAGGTCAATTCACGCCTGTTCCTGACTTAGGCACCGTGGTAAAATTACTTTGAGAGTGAGCGGGTTTGCGGCTGCCTGCCTACCTGCAGAGGGACTGATTAAGACAGGAGGCTTCCCTCTCTGCAGAAGAGAAGAGGCACCCCAAACAGCCAGGATTCGCTCGCAGCCTGAAAATACCACTCGATGGCACCAGTACAATCGGACAGCACCCCAAATGGCCAGGGGCTGCGTACTACTGCCTCACCACACACCCTGACACTCACTGTTCAGGAAACCCTGACAACACCCCTACGCAGACAGATACCCTCACAAAAGAGCATGACAACTGCAATTCAGAACAGTGCCATTCAGCTCAACACCCATAAACAAGCTGACAGGGCATAGGCACAGGCGAAACTCTTCCATCACTCCCCATGAGTCTCCCTGCCAGGCAGCCTGCCCTGACCCAAGGCCAGGTTCTCTGGCTCATATATGGTTCTTTTTTCTCCCTCCCACTGCCAGCCTCCTTGTCTTGAACACACCCTGATAACACCGATTGCCCCAGTGGTCACACCATCCCTCAAGTTATCTGCCTCGTGCCCGGTACCCCACTACCTGGAGGCTGACCGGCCACTGATACATTCTTTTCCCCTAGCAGCATGCAGTCTCATTGTCCCAACTGGCACAAGCTCTTGTTCTTAAGCACAGACCTCTCTCCAGATAATATGAACCCTGAGAATCATCAGGGCCACTCACTTGGGTGATATGTACTCTCCACCCCACAGTCTCCACCAGTATTCCTGTAGGGTGTGTCTCAACAAGGGAGGCACTTCAGGGGGTACCTTGACACCCAGCTAACTTGGTTCTGTGTGCTTCTATCTCCTAGGATACATCAGTCAACACAGGCTTGGAGGCTGTCAGAGCTAGAAGGTGCCTTAGGGAGTCACTAATCCAGCCTCCTCCGCTATGCAGGAGCAATCAGATACCCAGAGAAGGAAGCAGCCTGCCCAAAGTCACACAGCCCAACTGCTGTTCCAGCCTCTTTCTCTTTTATAGTCCCTCACTGGAAGTCCTCTATGGGGTGGAGAGGAACTCAGGGCTCAGGTGGAGGAGTAACAGCCCAGAAAGGCTCCCTTGAGGCAGAGGGAAGTGGAACTGGACTAGTTGGGAAAGGAAGTCTGTGGTCCTAAAGAGAAGTTTATGGTAACTGCCCAGCAGTATATTCAGAGATATAAGCCCCGGGCAGCCCTGGAATGAGCCATAGAAATTTGGTTGAATCCAGACTTTGCCAAAATGATTCGGTGGACAATCATCCCTGCCCCACTTCCTATCCCAGGGCTCACTACCTTCCCAAACCAAAGCAGAGGTTACTCTCTTCCAATACCTGGCCTTCAGAGCAAATTCCCTCTAGTTCCAGGGCATCCCTGCCTTCTATTATTTAAAAAGATCTCTGCCAGGATGCCTCTGGGACAGATAAGTGAAGAGGTGTCTGGGACAGATGAGCAAAGAGGTGCTCTGTTAAGAGTTTTTATTTCAACTCCGTTTGTAGAAAAGCTAACTGAGGCTTACAGGTGGGGTAATTTGCTCATTTACACAGACAACAAATGGAATCTCAAGCTTCTTTGAGTACCCCAAGGTCTTTCCCAGTGGACAAGAAAGGCCAAACAGGAAACAGAAAACCAAGGAGGTGGGGCAAGAAAGGTTGGGAAAGGAGTTGGTCCAGGCTGACCTCGTGGGCGGAGGAGGGGCCTAGAGGCATCAGAATTTGAATCTGGGTATCTGGCAGTGGTGGAGTGAAAGGTCAGCAAGCAGCCTGGAGAGAGGAAAGCAGAATTCCACTAGCCTCAAGCCTGCCTGGGTCATACCCATGAAGCCAGGTCAGCGCTCTGGGCCAGTCCCCAACCCCAGTGAACAACTGGAGTATTGTAAGGGGACTCAGCCCCCTTTCCAGGCCTCGGTTTCTCCCTCTGTACTGAGCTGACCTGACAGGAAGGACTTCTAAGGGCCTTTCCAACTTTAACACTAGTGACCAATGCTAGGTCTCAGTGGCTGAGAGTAACAGTAAATAAGTATTTAATGAATATTTATTGAGTGAACACTCAATAAAACCGTCTTTCCATCCTGCCCAGCCTAAGAGACACTACTTACCTCGGGAAGCCACATATCACAGGGCTGTTAGAGGACAAGGGGATTCAAAGACTTTGAGGGCTGCCTCTGCTTCCCTGAGTGGGGCTGTTACACAGGTGCCTTTTATGCCCTCATACACTATGCTCATTGCTTTAAACTTGCTACTTTAAGCCCCACAACAAGGCCATGACCCGCCTATTATCTAGCTGTTCATGAGGAAAGGGAAACTCAGGAGTGAAGGGACTTGCCCAAGGTCACACAACCAGTGAGTGGCAGAGAAGGCATTTCAACTGGGCCTATCTTCATTACTTTGGTTCAACGTGGTAAGTGTGTGCTAGGTGGGGGCAGGAAATGGAACTGCACAGAGGCCACAGGCAGGGGGAGAAGGGGTCCACCCCAGGCGGGGGAGCCGCCTGCTGAGTTGCCAAATGGTTCATCAGTTTGCAGAGTACCAAATGGTGCTGGAACGCAGCAAAGTTGTGGGAAAGCATCTCTTTCTTCCCCTCCCCCACAAAGGGCGTAGTAGGCCTCTTTCCCTCCCCCACCACAGTACCAGGAGTGAGTCCAGAGAGGTCACTTACCTACTCCCCTGGATCTCAGGGCTCCAGTAAAAGGAAGCCCCTCCCTCCACGGGGCCCTTTTCTGGACTATGGGACATGCAGGGTGCAGAGCCGCCCCCAAAGAAAGACGTCGCCGTCTCCGTCGGGGAAATTATCCAGGATTTTTCCAGCAGGTCCGCCCCCCCCACCGGCTCGGCGGCTGGGGGCGGAGGGGAGCTGGGAGAGGACTACTTCGCCTCCCTCCCAGAAGCCCTTGGACGCCTTGGTTCCAGCAAGAAGACTCCAGGCTGCAGGTCCAGCTGTTCTGGGCCCGAACAGTCCGCCTCCGAGTTTTCCCGCCGCCGCCCCTCTGGCTACCTGGCTGCCCCCAGATCCCTGCCACCCCCACCCCTCGCAGAAGAGGCCGCAGGGCTTTTGACTCCAGAAGGAGGTGACGGGCCGAGAGGGAAACCAGGCGGCTGGGGGAGGGGCACTGCCTGCACCTGGCCCCTCTCCGCCGCCGAGGCCGGGAGGGGCGGGACTGGACCCCCGCCAGACCCGAAAAGGGCGGCGCGGGAGGGAGGAGGCGCCCGGCCCGCTCGCAGTTCAGGGCCAAGAGGGGAGATCTTCCCCAGCACCCTCGCCAGGAAGGCGCCCCCTAGGGTCGGGCCGCGAGGCGCCCCTTTCCGAGCCGCGCGCTAGGCAGGCTCCCCCGGCCGGCCGCGCTCTCCAGCTGCAGGAAATTCCAGAAGCTCTCCATCATCCCGGCGCAGCGCGCAGCCCGGGCTGCCAAGGCTCCCCGAAGGAGAGCCACATGCCGGCCGGCCGCGCGGCCCGCCCTCGCCCCCCACCCCGTCCAGCCTGGCGGGGCAGCCACGTCGGGCCCGGCTGGAGCCCGGCCCGCCGCCCCTTCCCGCGCCCCGGGGCGGGCGGAATGCATGGCAGCCCCAGCCTGGGGGCTATTTTGAGCGGGAGGGGAGCGGCGTTTTGGGCTTTTTCCTGGCCCCCAGCCCGCCCGCCTCGGCCCTCGGCTGCCTGCAGAGTCGGGGGGGGGTGTCACGTGGAGAGGGGACCGGCGGCGATCCGGATCCGACCCCGGCCAGGCGACCGCCGGGCCGCAGTCCGGACCTGCGCGCTCCGCGCGGGCGGAGCGGCGAGATTATTAATAGCGCGCCTGGCTCTGCCGAGGCTCCCGGGCGCCCGCTACCTGCACGCCCCTCCTCCGGTGAGCGCAGGCGGCCAGGGCACTCCCTCCCCAGCGGCGGACTGAGGCCTCACTGGATAGCGCCACTGTGCACCAGTGACCAATCACCGGCCTCGATTTCCTTACCTGTAAATTGGGGATGAGCTACATGGCTTTATATGGTAGGTACCTTATCAAGATTTTGCTTGCGGTGTAACTCCTTAGGCAAAACGCCTTCGTGCCCGGCGCGGTGGCGCACGCCTGTAATCCCAGCGACTGGGGAGGCTGAGGCAGGAGGGTTGCAAGTTCCGGGCCAGACTCAGCAATTTAGACCCGTCTCAAGATCAACTTTAAAAGGGCTGAGATTGCAGCTCAATGGTAAAGCGCTCCTGCGTTCAGTTCTAATACCGCGCCCCCCCCCCCAAAAAAAAAAAAAAAAAAAAAAACGCGTATTGCTCAGTTTTCCAGTTTTTTATGAAGTGGGAAGGTTGTTTTTTGTTTTTTAAGTGAGAAGTTTTAAGACGGTCTTTTTCAGGGAAAATGTTCCTCACATTTGAACAATGTATTTTCACTTAAAATCCTGTTGAGCCTAGTCACTACCCAATGGTAATGGCCAACACTAAGCCTCTGCCCGTGTTATCAGTGGGAATTAACTTATTTGATTAAGGTTCCCTTAAAGAAGGTAACATCCCCTTTTTGCTGATGAGGAAATAAATGGACTCAGGAAAGTTAAGTGACCTGCCAAATGTCATACAATGGCATAGCTCAGAGTCAGACAAACTAGCTTAAGAGGCCGAGTTAACCACTGAACTATAAGGTCAGACACAAGATGTCCTTTTAAATTTTTTAAAAGAAATCTAGGCTTAAATTATGATCAGCCCAAAGTTGCCTTTGGCTAGTTTGGCAGCCAGAGGAGAACTTAGAGTAGGGTTCTAAAAATGGGCACCTAGTTGTGTCAAGGGGCCTAAAGGACCACTAGGTGCTCTCAAGTGTTAATTCCAGATTAGAGGGTTCCCTGTGTTTACTAATAGTCCAATTCTAGACTCAGGGAGGAGAGGGGAGATGACATACACGGGGAACAGCCTGGGACAGGGCCTGGAGTTGCTTCCTGCTCCCCCCACCCCCCCAGCAAGGAAGCACAAAGCCTGGCAGGCCCCCCACTCCGCCCCGGAAACCTGGCGGTTTATTTCTGTCTCTGGGCCCCCTGTTTCCACAGAGTCAGTCCAGGAAGGCTGGCAGCAGCTGGTTTGGAGGGGTGGAGCTCCTGCTCCCTCAAGGGTCCAGCTGCCACTCTGCCCTCCCCCACCTGCCAGGTCAAACCAGACTCCAGAGTCAGAGGTGACATTGGGATGAGGGAGACAGGAGCTGGGGGCCAGTGCTTAGAGGTGATGGCAGATCACCCTGAGAGGCCCAGAGCCCCAGAGATTCCACCTGAGGCCAGTTAGAACTCCAAGGGAAAGAATCCCCCATTCCCTAACCCAGAGCCCAGGTGCTTTCCCAAACTGGGACAGTCTATACCCATTTCAAATCTGCAAAAGGTGAATTCTCTGGCATGTCCAACTCTATTTATTCCAGATCATTCTGGGCCATGACTCCCCTGGACCCTCATCCAAAGAAAAGCCTCTTTTCTAAAAGGTAGCCACTTGTCACATGCACCAGTCCAAACTGGGATATGCTACACACCAGATTCTGAAGTCTTACTTTTTTACTTAATTTATTTACTTATTTATTCATTCATTCATACCAGGAATTGAACCCAGGGGCACTTATCCACTGAACCACAACCCCAGCCCCTTTTTAAAATTTTTTAAATTTTGAGACAGGGTCTCATTGAGTTGCTCAGGGCCTAAGTTGCTGAGACTGGGTTTGAACTTGTGATCTTCCTACCTCAGCCTTCAGAGCTGCTGGGATTATAGGTGTGTGCCAGGGCATCTTGCATAAAGTCTTACTTTTTTAAAAAAAATTAAAAAGTATGTAAAATCTCAATTTTTACAATGATTATGTTGAGTTAATTTTTATAATGAGTTAGATAAGGTACTCTATTAAAATTAATTTTACTTCTTTTTACTTTGTTATAAATGTGGGTATTAGACATTTTAAAATTACATATGTGACTTTGATTACATTTTTTTTTTTTTTTTTTTGCGGTGCTGGGGATTGAACCTAGGGCCTGTGCTTGCAAGGCAAGCACTCTACCAACTGAGCTATATCCCCAGCCCTTCTATTACATTTCTATTGGACAGTGCTGTTCTAGATCATATGGTGCTCCGGTTTAGGACCAAAGCTCAGCCTGCTCTAGATCGATATCTGTGTGGCTTTAGCTCACTCACTTCCCCATTTTCAGACCACAGCCTTATGTGTGGGTCTAAATCTCACTACCCCATACCACCTTGCACCAGCCTTCTGTGAATTTAGGCTCAGCCAGAGAATATAACTAAGTCTGCTTTAAACCACTGTCTAGTCCATTTCTTATTCACCAATTCCCAAAAGTTAGAACCCAGCAAGGGTGTGGCTCTAGATCACTTTTCATGTTAACCTTCTATGGATCTAGATTCCAGCTGGATCCCCCTAAGCTTGTTTGCTTAGATCACTGTCTAATAGAAAGTTTAAAATCTACACACCTCTCAGGAGGAAGAAGGTTCTACACCAGGAGTTGGCAAAGTATGGCCCACAAGCCAAATCCCGCCTGTTGTCTGTTTTTATAATTGAAGTTTGATTGGAACACAGCCAAGCTTATTTGTTCATGTGTTGTTTATAACTGCTTTCAAGGTATTAATAACAGACTGAATGGCTTACAAAGCCTAAAATTTTTATTGTGTGGCTCTTTACAGAAAGACCCTGTTCTAGATGACCAACAAATCCAACCCACCATAAATCTAAATTCCAGTCCGAGACCATGACCTACTCTAATCTACACTACCTCCTACTGTGCTTCTAGGTGGTGCTGCCAACCAGGATCTAAACCATTGCCTAACATGGGCCTGTGGAGCTTGGGTTCCAGACTGTACTCTGATCTCAGCAGATGGGCCCCAGGACTCCTCTCTGGAATGGAAAGAGTGTCTCTACTTCTGAACTCCCCTAGAGAGATCAAGGCCCACTGGCCCTCCTCAGTGGCCTTGGGATGGGGAGGGAGGGTAGATTCCAGAGGCAGTACTGGAGGCTGAGTCAAAGAGTCAGGGATAAGCCCTTCTCTGCCAAAGGGGCTGAATGTAATCAGGCCAAGAAGCTAGAGTAGCCCCACGCTCCACCCTTCCCCAGCAGGCTCCAGAGCAGGTCACTTGGCTGGGGGCCATGTGGGGCAGATCCAAGCTCTGGAAGCCAGGAAAGGGAGCTCCAAATGAAATCTTCACCAGCCCTCAGCTCCAGACATAGCTTCTTACCTCAGGGCTGAGTTGGCACCACTGCCCTTTTGCCCCTTAGCTCTAGCTCTGTCTTCTCTATGGCTTTCTTTGAAAATCCTCCCATATCTATCCCTTCCTTGCTATTTCTCCCTCTTGACCCAGAATCCCAGGCTAACCTTAGTGGTAAGATCTTAAGCTTTGCTGGGTATGGTGGCATGCACTATAATCCCAGCTATTTGGGAGGCTGAGGCAGGAGGCTCACAAGATCAAGGCCAGCCTGGCCAATTTAGTGAGACCCTGTCTCAAAATAAAAAGGGCTAGTAACTCAGTGGTAGAGTGCCTCTGTGTTCAAGCCCCAGTACCAATAACCAGATAAACAAACAAATAAATAAATGACAAATTTTAAAAAAGAAGCTCTAGTGTTGACAAACCCAGGCTTAAATTCCAACTCTGACTGAGCAAATTACTTTTCAAGGCCTCCTCAGTTTCCTCATCTGTAAAATGGAATAAACAGAACGGTACCTATTTCATAGAGCTGGTGCAGAGCTTTAACAAGATCAGGAGGAAATCACTTTGCCCAGCACCTGGCCCATAATTAGCATTCAGTGCTAGCTGCTATTTTTATTACTATTGATCATCTAGCTTGGTTCCATGGATGGACTTTGGCAGGTCTGTAAACCTCACAAAATGTTAACCAAAACTTAAGTTTTGTATTCTTCTGAAGGCTCCGAGCTACCATCGTGATCTCAAAATGGATCCTTAGCCCAAAAGGTTTTTAAAAAAGAAAAGATGAAAGGAATCTTCAGTTCAACCCAAATGGGGAAGCACAGGCACACAGAGGGCAGGAGAGGGATCAGCCCAGGTCTCTCAGAAAACCTGGGCAGACTCTAGGCTACAGCCCGGGAGTATCACCTCCAGGCCTTACTTTTACCAGTTCAAGCTGTCTCTTTGATCTGACCTCCTCATTTCTCACCTGCTCAGCTGTGACTGCTGCCTCTCAGTGAGCTCCCCACCTCTAGCTGCCTCCACGGAATCTCCACCTGGTGCCAGATACATCTTCCTCAAATCCCATTCTCGTGACACTGAGTCTCTGCTCTAAAACCTTTAATAGCCCCCTACTGCTGACGACAAGGGCAAGGCTGAGGTCTTTGGCTTGACACTCCAGGGCCTTCACAGCCAGCTCTGGCCAGCTAAACTCCTTGCTGTTCCCTCTCATCCAGTCCTGGGCTAACTTCTTCCTCTCCTCCCTGCTCCCCTCAGTCTCAGTGCCACCCACACACTCACTCAGTTCTGGACAGATTCTACCCCTCTGCTCAATCACACAGTGTCTCAGGCCTAGCCTGCTGCCCCCGCTCTGCCCTCGGGGTTGCTCCTGGGTCCAACCACTCTCTCTCTGAGCTCAGCCTCATCAGGCCAGGCAGAAGTATGCTGACCACAGCTCTGGCTCCAGGAAAAAGGCCTCTGCCCTTGCTCTCCAGCTCAGCTCCATCCCTGTACACTGACATACCTTAGCGGTGCTCCTACTCTCCCCGATTCATGCTCATTCTGTGCTCTACACTTTCAGGAACACTACTGCCTCTGTCACAAGGAACTGTAAGGCATGGCCAGCACAGCACTGTCCTCAAAGTCATGACTCCTGGCTCAGATTCTCCCCTGAGCCTCAGTGTCCTCTATAAGAAGGAAACAACAGTATCTCTACTCACAATTCTCATGCAGGATAAATGCCTTGTGAATTGGAAGGTGCTTTCTCTACTGAAACCTTCAAACAGTATAAATAATTAACCACAGCCTCCATTTTTTAAAGTTTATATAAAATTGCAGTCAGTGTTGGGCATGGTGGCATGGACCTGCAGTACCACCTACTCGGGAGGCTGAGGCAGGAGGATTGCTTGAGCCCAGGAATTTGAGGCCAGCCTCAGCAACAGAGGGAGACCCCCCCTCCAAAAAAAGCCAGATTTTTTTTTTTTTTTTTTGGCAGTGCTGGGGATTGAACCCAGGGCCTTATGCTTGCAAGGCAAGCACTCTACCAACTGAGCTATATCCCCAGCCCTAAAGCCAGAAATTTTTAAGAAATAAAACAAAATTGCAATAACCTTGCCACTTTGTTTCATTTTCCTTCTGGACACTTCCCATCTAACAAACTAGATGTTTTACTTGTTTTCATGTTAACTGCCTGTTTCACCCTCTAAGTGTAAGCTCCTTGAGGGCAAGGATTTTTATCTATTTTGTTCACTGCTGTGTGTCCTTGAAGAGTGTCTGACACCAAGTGAGCACTTGCTAGTTGAGGAATGAATGAATGTGTTGAGCGCTAACAACGGGCCAGCCACTGTCAAAGCATTTCTCAGGTCGCCTCATCCAAGGAGCCAAGGACTGTGATTACCCCTTATTTTTAAAATGAGATGTTAAGCAGCCTACCCTGATCATTGGTGGGAAGTTCTGGGCTTGGATTGGATTCTGGAGCCTGCCCTGTTGATTGCTATGCTCTCTTTCCTTTCTTGATGATTAGCCACGTCTCCTGAATCTGTCACCCTCCCTATCTCCCTGTGGCTGTCCACCTCCTTATGCCCCTGAGGCCGCCAGACCTCTCAACCCTCATTCCACTGGGCCATTTCCTCCCCACTTCTCAGCTCTAAGCCATGCTGCTCGTTCTCACCTCAGGGCCTTTGCCTGTGCTTCCCTGCCTGGAATGTTCTGGCTCCCCATCTCCTTCAAGTCGCCCAGCTCAAGACTCATGTCTTTCAGGAAGCCTTCCTGCTGGTCTTCACTAGTCCCAACCCTGCACTAGGAAAGTGCTCTTGAGGAGCCTATGCTGTGGTCTGATCTCTAATTGTTTCTCTCTTTCTTCCCCCTCAATGCAGGGGATTAAACCCAGGGCCTTGTGTATGTTAAGCAGTGCTCTACCACCAGGCCACATCCCCAGCCCTAATTATTTCCCAAACTTGAGATCTTGCCCACCTCAGTTTCTTCCTCCCTACTCCCTCTATCCCTTTTCAGGCCAGGTCTCCTGGCTTTTCTGCTTGATCACTGGCCTCACCCACATGGCTACAATTCCACCCCCTACTGTGTTTCTTTGGAGAGTCACTATACCTCTCTGAACCTATATCCTCATCTGCAAAATGGATATACAAGTAAATGTCTCATAAGCGAATGTGCCTGACACTGATTAAATAATAAATAACAGCCCACAACAGGTGCAGTGGCGCACACCTGTAATCCCAGTGACTTGGGAGGCTAAGGCAGGAGGATCACAGGTTCAAGGCCAGCCTGGACAATTTAGTGAGACTGTCTCAGGGGAAAAAAAAAAAAGGACTGGGGATGTAGCTCAGTGGTACAGCACTCCTTGTTTCAATCCCCACTACTGCAGAAAATATATAAACAAAAACCTCAGTCTCCTCCATTCCTCCTTCCTGTACAGTTCCAGATTAAGATAAGATTGCTAACATGGATTGACTTCTACTATGTGCAGTGACTGGACACATGTGTGGCACCTATCAGGTGCTCAGTATTACCTGTGGAATAATTTAATCTTTACCAGACCCAATGGGGTGGAGAGAACTAGAATGATTATTATATCCATTTTACAGAAAAGGAAATCAAGGTCAAGGGTTGTGATTTAAACCCAAGCAGTCTGACTCCAAAGCTGGGCCTGCCATTGCCCTTCCCATCCTGATCTGCTCTGATGCCGACCCCAGAAAGGGTGCTTGCTTTCTCCAGGTTTTGGGCTCTAGATTCTAGATGTACACTCACTGAGCTCCTGTTTCCGAGCTCAATGCCTCCAGGTCATCTTATATGAGCCTCCCAAAACCCTGTGGCGTCAGTGTCATGATTATTTCCCCATGACAGATAAGGAAACTAAGGCTCAAGAAAGGGGTCAAGAGAGGGGTCAAGAAATCAAAGGACACACAGGGTTCAAAGCCCAAACTCTTTCAGCTGTATCATGTATTTTGTGATGTTTCTCGTGATCTTTTTCCCATTGCCTTATAGAACCACTGAGAACTGTTCACACACGTCTGTCTTATTCTTCCAGCGACACTGCAAGCTCTCCAAAGGCAGCCCTTCCATGTGCCTGCGCCAGGGTCCAGCACTCAGGCAGTGTGGACTGTGCCCCGCAAGGCCCTAACTGCTGATGGGCAGCCTTCTGCCACATCCTCATGAGGCACATCCTGGGCACATCCTGATGCTCTGCCTGTTTTCCCCAGAGCAGGTCTTGATTTGTGGGCTCTCTACCCCTTCAAACTTAGGGCTGGCGAGGGCAGGGTTGGGCTGGCTGGGCAGGTTTGATCTAGACTGAAGTTGCCCAAGGTGCCTTATCTCTGGGAATTCAGCACTCCCATCTCTAGGGCATCAAGGGAGCAGGACAGCATGATGGTTCAGAAGGAGGATTCTGGATCACAGACAAGTTCAAAGGTCCTGGTTCTGTGTGACCTTGACCCAATTACTTAACCTTTCAAGCCTCAATTCTGATATAGCAGTCCTTCCTTCCTATCCTTGGGGGAACATTCCAAGATCTCTAGGGCATGCAGAAACTGCAGATAATACCAAGCCCTATAGATATGTCTTTTTCCTATACACATATACCTACGAGAGTTTAATTTATAAATGAGGCACAGTAAGAAATTAACAACTAGCAAATAGAACAATCATAATATACCATAATAAAAATTATTTGAAACTTACAAATGTTTATTTCTGGAAGCTTCCAGTTCATATTTTTTGACTGCAGTTGGCCACAGTTAACTAAAATTGTGGAAAGTGAAAGAGTATAAGGGGGCTACCACATAAAATAAGGACAATAATAATAGGGATGTGATGGTGATTAAGTGAATATCTATAAAATTAAAAGTGCTGGGATATAGTAAATGCTATGTAAACATTTGTTAAATAACTAACAGTCAAAGCTGGGGGAGTGGCTCAGTGATAGGAGCATGTGCTTAGCTTGCACGAGGCCTTGGGTTCGATTCCAACCACCAAAACCAAACAGGCACATAATAAATAAAAAAAGTTGGTCCCCACCTAGCCGGAGAAGGGTCCCTGAGGTGGGATACAGTGCAAATGACAAAGCAAACCCCAGTTCCAGACAACTAAAGTTACACAGACAAACAGGTGGCAGAGACCTTACCCCTTCAGGAAACCCCTTGTGGCAGGGACCTACCTCCCAACCCACATCCTCCAGAGCCAGAGGACCCCATTTCCTGCCCTCATCAGACTTCTGACCTAATCCCTGCCCCCATACTCTCTCCAAGCTACTTCCCCCACCACCCAACTTAACTCTTTTTTGTATAGTCAAATGGATTATGGCTGAAATCCAGGCCCGGCTTCTCTGGGTTGCTGTGTGACCTTGGGCAAGTCCCTTAGCCTCACTGAGTTTTACCTTCATTTTCTCATCAAAGGAATAATCCCCCCTCTCCACCAGATCTGTCCTAGGGATTAACTATGAAGTGAAATCATGCCCATGGATGTACCCACAGGCATTAGGACACACTAATGTCCCTTTAGTCTGACTGCATAGATGGGCATGCTGTTTGAGTACCAGGGTAGGGAAGGGGGCTTCTAGTTAACACACACACCCCCAAAATGTTCCCAACAGCCCCTAAGCACCACTCAGGGCAAGTTCCTTAACCTCACCCTGACATTAAAATACAGTTTACTGGGGAGTCTCATGTCACTCTTACTACTGCTGGGGCCCTGAAGCAGACCTGGGAGAGAAAAGAGGGATGGGAGGGGCCATAAGTGCTGGGGGAGGAGAAGCCCCTCAGGGAGAAAAGCAGGAGGAAAGGGGAAGGACAGGCCCGCACAGCCTTCCCTCCCCTTCCCTCCCGACGGCTAACCAGCAACCACAGGCCTGGCTTCCCACCCTCCAAAAAGGAAGAGGAGCCCGCGGCCGCATGTCAGGATAGGCGATTACCTCCGTTAATTAATTAAAATAAATAGCAAATTAAATACAGCAAAATTAAAATAGCACAGGAAATTAATTCTCTACCAGCCCCACCTCACAGGTGAGATGCTTACAGGCCCCTTGCAGCCAGGATCCAGGGCAGCTGGGGGCTCACCAGAACCTGCCTTGCAACTTGACTCCTGGCAAGCCCAGATATCCATGGCAGAACTAAGCCACCCCCAGGCATTTACCTGGCTCTGCCATCCTGAGTAAGCCTCCTGGCTCCTTACTCCCAGGGGACTCCAAGCCCTGGGTCACATTCCTGAACCTAAGCCCACTCCCTGGGCAGTGGACAGGAAGGGTCCTGACCCCCTCTGAGGAAGGGACTGGGCCCATGGTCCATATCCACTGCCACATGGGTCAGGGTGGGAGGAAAGAAGACCTAGGCCTTCTCTTCTGGGTCTCCTGGGGGGTTAGAGTCTGATTCTAGAAAGATACTTCCATTTTGTACAAGCTCTGTCCCCCCACTCAGGATGCCCAAAATCCATCCCTGGAGAGTCCTCACTTTGCTCAGAATGCGCAAGAAGAAAGCACTGCTTTCAGAAGATGCCTGCCCAGGTTGGCCGGATCAGCCCCTTGGACATGATGCCAGGGTTCCCTCCTATGTAAGACTAATCAGCTCATTGCATAGATGGGGAAACTGAGGCCAGGGAGAGTGAGCGACAGAGTCTGAAGTGGAATTTCAGTGGTTCTCAATGGACCATGTTCCCACCAAAACACTTAAGAATACAGCTCAGCTCCATGCTGACCCCTCCCCATCTCAGCCTGGCCCCAGGGCTTTGCACCTCTGTAAATCCCAGCCCCCAAAACTCTCCCCTCCTGTGTCCTACCAGAGAGTGAAGGAGACTGTTCCTGCCCTGGGGCTATTGGTCAGAGTCCACTCTCCCTGAAGCACCTTCCCAACTTCTGCCTGCTGAAATTCTCCCAACACTACCTTTTTCAGGAATCATCCAAAACCCTGATAGGTGCTGCCTCGTCTTCCTTTGAAGGAAGATGGATGCTTCACTCCAACCCCTCCTGGGGCCTTCTCTGCTATCTTCATGATGCAGTAATCACAAAGAAAACTAGCACAGTACCTAGCACTCGGTAGGTGTTGAGTAAATCTTTGTATCTGATGTCCCCCAACATCCAAATGATATCTGACAATATGTATCAGCTATTCTTTATTGAGCATCTACTACAAACCTAGCAACTGCTCTGTCCCATCCTCACATGATAGACCTCGCTCAAGAAAGTGCATGACTTTCCTGAGGTCACACAGCTCTAGAGCTGGAATGACACTGGCCTTTGCCCCTAAACAAATCCATCCCGCATGCCCCTTCCAGGTTAAATCACCATCATCTCCCACAGGTACTATTCAAACCTCCCAACTAGCCTCCCTGCCTCCAGTCTATCTCTATCCTGTTCTTGGTCCTGTCACTAAATACTTCCCCTGATTCCTTGTGACCCACTGGACAAAACTCAGCCCCAAGCGTGGCACCTGAGCCCTGTGACATCTGCCTTCTGCACTCTTTGCGGCATGCCTCTGATGTCTGACAGTACTACATTCTTCCAGTGAATCATACTTTCTTTTTTTGTTTTTGTTTTTTTGGTGCTGGGGATTGAACCCAGGGCACTCCACCATGAGCCACATCCCCAGCCCTATTTTGTATTTTATTTAGAGACAGGGTCTCACTGAGTTGCTTAGGGCCTCGCTAAGTTGCTGAGGCTGGCATTGAACTCACGATCCTCCTGCCTCAGCCTCCCAAGTGCTGGGATTACAGGCGTGCGCCACCGTGCCCGGCTCATACTTTCATTTACTTCCACACTTAGCATATGCTGTTCCCTCTGCCTGGAACACCCCTCCCACACTTTTCCTATTGTGAATTCCTACACATCCCTGTAAGCCAAGGTCAAGGGTTCCCTTCCAATCTAGAAGGAAACAACAACCAGGGTGGTCATAAAACTAAGACTCTGTGAAGAAAGGGCCTGTGTCTATCGTGGTCACCACGGTCGCCTTCACCCATAAACAGTGTTCAATCAGGATCTGCTGAAGGAACCAAGGATCCACACGCACTTGTTAGCCAAACAGAGAGGACAAAGGAATACAAGGCCACAGTATGCAGGGCCAGAGGGAGAGGAGGAGAGACTGAGGCCAGGAAGGGCAAGGACGCTCAACTGGTGGAGAGCAGTGACAAATGCCATCAGGGACTAATCTGCGGCACAGCCACACTCTTGGCAGAGGGAGTGTTTGTGAGAGACAGAGGAAGGAAAGTGATGGAAGCTCTGGAAGTGTGTGTGTGTGCACGTGTGAGAGGTGAGGATGCATGTGAGGCAGTGTGTGTTGCAATTTGTGAATTAGCGTGTGTGACAGGGCGGGAAACAGGGAGGGGTGCGCCTGGGGGTCTGTGTGTGCAGGCCAGGAAACTGGGGGGACGCACAAGTGTACGAGTGAGGAAGGCTGTGTGCGTGCAGGGGCTGCCTTGTGCGACAGAGGTTGTACGTGTCTGCTGGGGGCAGAGTGATACAGACAGGAGGGGGCTGCTGAGAGCGCCTGGGGGAAGATGGTGTGCCTGTGTGGCCAAGCGGGGAGGGAAGGGAAGGGAAGAAGCATTGGGGCTCTGCTGTGGCCTTGGTCACAGGCCTGGGGCCAGAGGTAGGGCCTGGCCCTGGGCCCAGGTTGGGGGGCTCTAACAGAGTAGAAGACTGCTCAAAGTCCTCCCTGGAGCCGCAGGCACCAGATTACTATGTCCCCAGGCAGGAAGGTCGAGGAGGAGGCCCAGATGTGCATGCGCCTCTGCATCTGTCCACAGTAAAACCTCTGGGCATTTATTTGTCTTTGTCTGTGTCTGGGTGTGCACGCCTGTGCCTGTGTGAGCTCCGCCGGCTGTGTGTCTGCGCCTGTCTTTGTCTCTGTGTGTATCTGGGCCTTTGTCTCAGAGTGTGGCTGTTGGTCTGTGCCTGTCTGCATGGCTGGTTTGGTGCGTGTCTAAGTGTGCCTGGAACTATGGGGCACATGTGTCCTTGACTCTGTGCACGTCTAAGCAGTGGGTACAAGCAAGCCCCTGCACTGTTTGTTTGCATCTGTGGGTCTCGGTGACCTCAGCGTGAGTGCGGACACACTGTGTTTTTGAGGTTGTGGGTCTAGATCTTGGTGCATCTGAGTGTGTTGTGTCTCTGTGTAAGACCATGCTGTGTGCCATAGCACAGAAATGCTTGTCTGTGTCTGTGTGATGTGTGTTTGTGACACCAAGGATATGCGTGTGTCTCCACCTCTGTGTGTGTGTGTGTGTGTGTGGGGTGTGGGGTTTGTCACAGACTGGTGAGCAAGTTAATCTCAGACTCCGTGACACGTGGAATAAAATCACGCTCCCATAATGGGATCATTCGTCTTCCTGTCCAAGGAGGGAACCAACTCTTCACCCTCCACCCTGGGGGAGCCAGTGGGGCCAGAGCCAGGCACCAGCCCCCACCCAGGCCCCTTTTGGGCCTCAGCGCCCCACTCCTGACCCCCCTCTGCTACACTAGGCGCGTTTGGCCTCCAGAGTGCCCTGGTGCCCACTGTGGGCTGGGCAGGACTCCAGGGCATGTGACTGGGCCTTAGAGGCCTGTCCTGGGCCCCCCAGCCCCACCCACTGCTGAGGAGGGCCCTGCCCCAGATGAGAGGGGGGTGCAGGAAGGAATCTTTGGGCCCCTCCTCCTCCCAGAGGGGAGGGATGAGCTGCAGGCCCTGCCGGGATTTTCCATCTCTCAGCAACAAGATTCCTGGTGAGCAGGCTGCAGGGTTTGGCAGGGCGCCTGCTGGAGACCCGCCCTCACCCGCCAGGATGCCTGGGTCCTGGGGCCAGGCAGCAACGGGTTCCCTGGGGAGCTGACAGGGCCCCAGAACTCCAGCCTACAGTTGCCTGGGCCTGTGGGAAAGCTAGACCCTTCCAGGTTCCTGCCTTCCAACCAAAGATGGCTCCCCAGCACCTCCACCCCCAGGCAAACCACCACCCTTCCTCTGGCCTCCCCCAAGCCTGGGTCTTTGCTTGAGAAAGTCTTCCCAGGCCAGCCACCCAGCACCACCCCTGCCTGACCTCAGCACACACCCAGCCTGGGTTCTAGACCTCACCTCCAGCTCTGAGGGCTCACAAGGGCAGGGCTGTGCTCCTCCTCTCAGACTGGGGGTTCTGAGGACAAGGCTATGTGTCCTCCATGTGCTAAATCCTCTTGGCCGCAGTTCTCTTTCCAGACCAAGCTGAGGCACCAGGAGAAGATTTCTCAAAGCTAGGGAAACTGAGACCGAGTAGCCCTCTGCCCCACCTACCACAATGAATCAAGAGTCAAGATGCAGTAGTCTGGACACGCTGTCTTAATCTTTCCCAGCAACAACAGCTGCATCTCTCTCCCATGGGTGCAATTTCAGGAGAGGGTGAGCCTCAGTTGGAGACAGAGGGGAGTGGGCAGGTGGGTTCCCTCAACCCCCAGCACCTTGGATGAGCAGCTGGAAAGCAGGTTTGGTAAGAGATTAAGTTTGAAGAGAAATAAGAAGCTCCAAGATTCATGAGCCTCATTTCTCCCTTAAATTCCCCTCCAAGCCCCCCAGCCTTAGCCTGGTCCCTCCGGGGCTATGCTGTGGCCCCAGGCCAATGTCAAGGCCCTAACCCATCCATCAGCTGTTGCCAGGGAGTTTCCACCGCAACGGGTCCCAAAGGGAGGGGTTCAACTGACACTTGGGACCCAGATCAATAGGAGGGGGCATGGCCCTAAAGAGTCAGCCAACAACCGTGTGCCCTCCCCTGAGCTGGGGGCTCACAACCTCCAAGGAAGAAACTAGGCTGGTGGGTGGGGCCCAAGAGGAGGTGGTGTCCCAACTCTGGGACCACACCCAGCCCCACCCTTTCAACAGGCCAAGAGACCTAGGATCCCAAGAGGCCCTACTGCTCACAGGGTGTGTGACCTTGGGCGGCTGGCTGCTCCTCAGCCTCCCTGCCACAGCATGCAGGAAGTGGCTCAGATATCCCAGGTGTCCCCTGTTCAGCTCAGCCCCTCAGCACTAAGCCCTGCCCTCTCTCCAGTGCAGGGGTGTCACCAGAATCTGGGCCAGATGGGGTAGGCTGTGGCAGCTAGCTAGAGGAATCCCTGCAGTCACCCAAGTCAGAGCTGAAGACCTACAGTGACTAGCCTCCACCACATAATCTACCTTCCAGAAGAGTGAAACTGAGAACCTGAGCAAGGGTCAGGTCTACACCAAGACCTGAGTCTTACTGGTGGGTTGGCTATGAGGACAAGCTCTGGGGAGAGAAAGACCTGGATTAAAATCTCAGCAGTACCACTAACTTGTTATGTGAAGCTCCAGTCTTCTCTCAGCCTCAGATTGCTCATCTGTAAAATGGGATGATAAAGCCTCCCTCCTAGGACTGTTGAGTTGAAATGAGAAAATGCATGTAAGGGGCTTGGCACAGTGCCTGACACACGGTGTGTGCAGGAACAATGGCAGCCATCATGACCGTGGCTAGGACAATATGAACGTAAATCCAAGTGGCCAGGGGTGAAGGGAAGGAGGGGTCCAGACTTGGCTAGGGGATGAGACCAGCCTCATCCTTAAGCCAGGTCAGGACCCCCAGGACCTCAGCTCAGGAGGGCAGCCAAATTCCTGGAAGCCCCCCAGCTGTCTCCCCTATTCGTTAAAGGACTCTCATTAGTGAGCCTGGGCACCTGCCCCTCCATGCGTAATAAGCCTCATTAGTATCTTAGCCCCAAGCTCTGAGCCCAGAGTCTATGTGTGTGCACACGCATGAGGGTAGGGGGGCTGCAACAGGCCACCAGCCAGGAGACAGCATCCTCGCCAACCACACCCCCTGCCTGTCATCCGCAGAGCCCGTCACCACCCAGCTTGTCACCTGCCTGCCTCGCACCCGCACCACCTGTCACCCACCCAGGCTCATCACCCACCCAGCCCATCACCTGCACCACCTGTCACCCACCCAGCCTGTCACTGGAACCGCCTGACAGGCATCTGGGTGGGGGGACAGGAGATGGGGAGGAGAAGACCACAGGGGTGTGGAGCTGGGGGCCCCAGAGACCCTGTGGGACCCCCACTTCAGCTCGGCATCCTGCAGTATTGCCATGGCAACCTCTCAGCCGCAACCACTTTCCCAAACATCCCCCGCCCTCCCCCCCCCAGGCCCTGCTCTTAGCTGAGCTGAGGCTGAGAAGAGCCTGAGTGACAGCAGAATGGGGCAGGAAGGAGGGGGTTCATCAGCAGGCTGGCCTTGACCATCCTTCCGCCTTTGGACTCGTTTACTCCATCTGCAAAATGGAGGGGCCAGAATGGATAAAGCCCTTGGAGAGCAGGCCATCCCTAATCAGCCTGGATTGGCTGAGTCAGCTGCCAGTTAACCTGTGAGGGCTGGGAGGTGGGACATAAGGACAGGAGTTTCTGGGTTCTTCCACACTCCTCTGCCTTGGCCAGCCCAGAGAGGCTGGACCTCTGGCCCAAGCTCACCCAGCAGAAAGGGAGGGGAGCAGGCTAGAAGGGAGAAGGTCTCCGCCACTGGACCGGGAGCTGGAGGCACCACACTGGGTGACCCAAAGTGACAGGGGGCCTATTTGGCCCCCACCTCCAAGCTGCATTATTTATAAAACCAGAGCTTGGAGTTGAGCAATGGCTGTAGCACTGGCCCTCTAGGGGCCACAGTGGGATGGAGAAAACAAGGTGCCCCTGAGAGGCAGCCTGGGGTCCCTGGCTCCCTCCAGGGCTGGCTGGGGCAGGGGCTGAGGTGGCAAAGGGGCAGCAGCTCTACCTCCCTTCCCCTCCCCTGCCGACCCCCTCTCCTCTCCACTCCTCCAAGCAGGCAGCGATAGGATTACTTCTGCATGACTGCCCGCTCCACAGGGTTCCAGAGACCCTCCTGCCTGCAGCAATCTTTAAAATTCCTCCAGCCCAGCCTCTCTCCCTTTCTCCCCGCAGTGAATGCTCCAGAGTCTACCGCAGTGTGCCCACTGCTGCCGCGCTGCCGCCGCCACCACCACCGCCAAGCAGGCGGAGGCCCGGGTCCCTGGTGCCCATGGACAAAGATGGACCCGTCCTCAGAGAGGAGCCCCTCATCCCTCAGACCCTCTAGCCCTTGGTGCTGGCCCAGTCCAACAGACCATGGCTTCTGCTGGGGTCAGGCGTGCCAGCTGCACCAAGACGGTGGGCACTAGGTGCAAACACACCTGGTGGGTCTTGGTGCGCCTGCCAGTGTCCTCTTCTGCTAGACTCTGGCTGCCCCACCTCTGCTCTGACCCCCTCCCTATCTCCCTACCTATCCCTGCTACCCCCTGGGGTGAGCAGACAGCTGGGCCAAGCCAGCGCCTGTGGCTCCCCAAGGTACAAGAGGCAGGCAGGAGATCGATCCACTGAATTTTTTAAGGCCCTAATGGAGCCTTCATCCCAGGACGTGCTGGACTGGGACACAGGCAATGTCTTGGGGACCCCTCCCACTGCACAGCACTGCAGTTGCTTCCTCTTTCAGGTCCTGGGGGGTCAGAGGAACCCTTCTATGAGCCTTCCCCCAGCAAGAGGCACAAGGGACCTCCAGGAAAGAGATCAAGAGCGGGGGGCTGTGAGCAATACCGGAGCACCCCCCCACCCCATCTCCCCAGCCCAAATGCAGGCAGAAGCAGCTCAGCCTCTAAATCACTCCCCTCATGCTGCCCTCTGAGGCGGATTCTGTGCATCTGTAATTAGGGGGTGGAACAGATGGTGGAGATTCCGTTTAAAATCATGCATCTAGTAAAGTAACCTTCACTGTCGGAACTGACTCCCAGGGAGACCAAGCCCCGCAGCCTGGACTGGGGGTGGGGGGAGCCAGCACCTTCCCCATCCCTTTCCTTGAAGCCCCAGCCCATGTCTCTCAGGTGAGCCAAGCAGGGAGGATCTGGAAAACACTTGAAAAGTGCAGGCTGGGTATAACTCCCCTTGGCCCCCACAGACATGCCAGAGCTCAGGCAGTGCTGGGTACTCAGAGTTCTTGGCTGAGAGACCAGGGTGACCAGGTGCCAAGGGGTCTGCCCCACCCCCAAAGGGGCCCCAAGCCCCCAAGCCCAGGTCAGAGTGATCATAGCACAGGGTCTTGAGGAGGGGGCAGCTTTGAACCAGATGTCCAGCTTCACTGTCCAGGAATGAGGGGCCTGGGGCAGTGAGGGGGTGGAGAGAGCTCCCCAGGGCAGAGGAGGCTCTGGGAAGTGGGGGAGGCTCTTGGGCAGCAAACAAGTGAGAGCAACCCGTGTGAAAGGCAAGGCCTTCTGGGGGGACAGCTGGGGGGAGGATGTGCTGGAATGTACGCCTGGTGGGAGAGAGGGCTACAGAAGAATTGAGGTGGGGTATGTGACAGGGTGTTGTGGGGTGCAGGGGGAGTAGGAAGAGTTGCTTGTGAGCTCCAAGGGGCGAACGGTCAGGGCTGTGACTAGCAGAGGCTGTGTGTTGTGGATAAGCATGCATGGGGGTGTGGGGGGGTGTCTCTGGGACTCAGGCAGGACTCAGGAGGGCCTGTTGAGGTGTGGGGACCTGTAGGGAGTGTGTGTACAGGCACATGCATGCTGGGGAAGGTATTAGAAGCTGTGGGGACATTATCTGGAGATTCACAAGAAGTGAAGCAATGTGTCTATGGGGCAAATGTTGCTTCAGGGTCAGGGGTTCTCATCTAGGGGGGTGTTGAAGTTGTGTCTCTGTGTGTGTGTGTGTTGGGAGAGAAGTAGTTTGGAAAAAACAGAGGGCCTTATTTGTGTTGGGGGGTGCCAGGTCATACCTGGGGGAGACAAGCGTGTACAGGGTGATGCTGGGCTCTGGAGCCTTAATATATGGGACGGTATCCTGTGTGGGTCCTGGATGTACCTGGGGAGGTGTTGGGGTTGGAGAGGGAGAGGGAGCTGATGTGCTTAGGATGTGGAAGCTGTGTGGTGTGTGTGTGTGCTCGTGCGTATGATTAGGGGTGTGTTGGGGAGTTTGGTTGTGTCTGGGAAAGTGTGACTGTTGGGGGCAGCACTGCGGGGAGGAGTTGGGCAGGAGCTGTTTCTGGAAAGGTTATTTTGACTTTAACTGGGCACCTGAAGTGCTTGGGGAGGTGCTGGGCTTGAGCGTGCTGTAGGCGCTGCTGTGCTGGGGTGGGAGACTATCTGGGGAGGTGCTGGAGGCTTTAAGAACCGCTGGTTGTGGAAAGGTAAGAATGGGTCCCTGATGTCAGAGAGGTACTGGTGGCTCTGCAGTACACGTGTGGGACGGTACTGGGGCTCTAACTGGGTTCCTGATGTTTGGGGAAATGTGGCAGGTGTACGCTGGTTGTGTGTGGGGATGTGCTAGGCACTGGCATGTCAGGGAGGTGATCACATGTGGAGTGACTATGTGTTTATAGGTGTGTTCAGCGGTTGGGTTTGGAGGTGTTGGCGCTGTGAGGGTGTATGTGGGCAAGTTGTACATCTGAGTGCTGCTGGGGACTGCAGTTGGGTCCTGTGTTTAGAGAGGCGATGGGGCTACAGGATGAGGGTGGAGACCCCTCTGGGGACATGAAGGGCAAAGGCCTTTGCTCAGGGGCCCATCTGGGGGCTCCCATTTCAACCCCTCTGCTGTGGGGTGCCTGTGTGGGGTGGGAGGGCTGTCAAGACAGGCAGTCCATCTGTCTGCGCCTGTGCCCAGGCCTGAGGAGCAGAGCTGCCTCCTCACTCCCTGGGGGGTGGCAACGGATCCCAGCCCACCCATCTGCCTTCAGATGGTCCAGGCAGGAGCCTCCACAAAGCTGCCTGGAGGGCATCGCTGTGTTTGAAGAGGCACAGGCTGGGGGTGGGGGAACTGCACAGCAAACAGTCCTCATGGAGGCTCCTTTGAAAACCACTGACGCCAGGCGAGAGGAAGAGGGAGGACAGGGGCGGGCATGTCTGTCCTTGTGTGTCTCTGTGGGTCAGTGCCCAACTGAGAGCATCGCAGCCCCTTCCCATGTGTTTGTGTTAATGGTCCCCGTTCAGGGAGCATCTGGGCTTTGGAAAGCACCCCTCTGACCCAGGCA
>JAJEJO010005523.1:0-35693 GCA_020662805.1 Glaucomys volans | reverse complement strand
GTTTCCTTCTAAAGAAAAGTTTTCTTAGTGGTTTTTATAATATGATTGGATTATGGAAATAACTACAAACATCTTTTTTAAAAGCACAGCTTTGGACAAATCAAAATTGGCCTACATGGGCTGGGTGTGGTGGCACACGCCTGTAATCCCAGCACTTGGGAGGCTGAGGTAGGAGGATTGTGAGTTCAAAGCCAACCTCAGCAACTTAGAGAGGCCCTAAGCAACTCAGTGAGACCCTGTCTCTAAATAAAATACAAAATAGGGCTGGGGATGTGTCTCAGTGGTTAGGTGCCCCTGGTTTCAGTTCCTAGAACCAAAAAAAAAAAAAAAAAATTGGCATAGTGGAATATTTAATGTCTTTAGGAATTGGGTATGGTGGTATGTGCCTGTGTTCCCAATGACTTGGAAGGCTGAAGCAGGAGGATATCTTGAGCCAAGGAGTTTGAAGCCATCCTGGGCAAGAGAGTGAGACCCCATCTCAAAGCAAACAAACAAACAAACAAACAAAAACCAAACTAGGCATGGTGGTGCATGCCTGTAATCCCAGTGACTGGGGAGGCTAAGACAGGAGGATCGCAAATTCAAAGTCAGTCTCAGCACATTAGCAAGACTTTCAGCAACTTAGTGAGAACTTGTCTCAAAATAAAAAATAAATAAGAGGACTGGGGATGTTACTCAGTGGTTAAGCACCACTCGGTTCAATCCCCAGGATGAAAAAAACAAAAAACCAAAAAAACAACTCATAACCATGATTTTTCCTAGACCTCATGTGGACCTAATAGTTCACTTCATTAGTGATCATTTTAATATCCAAGATTCTTCTTTTACAGGTGATTGATTTCAATATCATAGACTTGACATCAGAGACTGATGAAATTCCAGATATTATAGCTTTGGAAGAGGAGTATGGAGCAAATCATTCACATGCTAATGGTCCTGAACTCTCAGGGAATAATTAACCAAATAGTAAAAATTCCTTTTGGCTGAATATGCAATTTATATCACAGTAAAATTCATCTTTGCTTATGTGTTCATTCATTCCTGTGGTTTTTGAAGGGTGTTAATGTAGCTTTTGGTTGCTTGATCTTAATTGCAAGAATATTTTGATTGATCTAAACTTTTGTAAGAGATCTTGTTCTGTGCCATATGTCATTTTATATAACTCTTCAAAGTTTAATTGCTGAAATGCCTGTAATAAAAATTGGACTGTGTAAGCTTGGATTAGTGTTTTCTTTCTTTATTTTTTCTTTTTTGAACCATGGGGCCCTCTACCACTGAGCTACAATCCCAGCCTTAATTTTTTTTTTTAAATTTTAAGACATAGTCTCACTAAGTTGCAGAAGCTGGTCTCAAACCTGTGATCCTGTACCAACCTCCCAAGTCACTGGGATTGCAGGTGTGCACCATTGTACCCAGTTTGTTTTTTTCCAAACTGGACACATGTTTTTCTGATCTTTCAGGATTCATTTCTGCTTCTTTTGGTCCACTGAGTCTGCTGGCCAAGGTTTTTGCTTTCCCTTAACTGAGAGATGGATATATGAACAAAAGCAGGTCAACTGGGAGCAAGTAAAGCATGATGGATAAAGCCTCAGACTCATTTCTAAACTTACTTTGCCACTTACTGTGTGACTTGAGCAAATTACTTCAGTTTTCTGTGCCTCAATTTTCTCATCTACAGGGTCAAATTAAGTAGTTAACATTTGTTAAAAGAGTAGAGCAATCCCTGGCACAAAGCAGCATTAAATTGATTATGTAAATGGTAGAAACATTGGCCAACCCAATAGCTATGAACATCCCTAATGCCTGATTATAGTCACAAAATACCATTTCCCACTAAAAGGAGTCAGGTTTTCTTGGAGAAATGACTAATTCCAGGTGTAAGGCAAGAAATGTACAAAGTGAGTGAACTTTTTTTTTAGATGGATACAATACCTTTATTTTTATATGGTGCTGAGGATTGAACCCAGGGTCTCACATGTGAGGCAAGCACTCTACCCCAAGCCACAACCCCAGCCCCAGCCTTGAACTTCTTGATAACCAATTTGAAGAGGTTCAAGTTGGCCAAATATAAGACAATTTGAATTTCTGCATGGGTAATAAATGTAATAGATTGAACTCCTTAAGTTTAAATCTGTGAGTTCATAATTAAGTGTGCAAGTGTATGTGCATGTGTTAGCTTTGGGAAAAATAGTAGTGTTCAGTGGGTAGGCTTAAGGGTTCACGAGTTAATTTTGAGTGAGAACAAACAAAATAAGTATTCATCTGCTGAAGTGCAGGTGCACAGTAGGAGGAGAACTGGGTTCAATAGGGATTGGGGTTTTGCTAAATAAATCTGGCAAAGAAAGACGCCAGAGAGCTGATGATGTCTTCAAGTTAATGATTACAATGTTATGAACAGAGCAAGAGACAATGTAGAGACAAAAGGATTAGAAATTCTAGTGATCTGAGGACTGTTGGAATAAGATTTGGAGGAATTGCTGGAAAGCTAGAAGATGGAGGTTGAAATTGAATTTATGGAGATGTTGTAGTAGTTGATAATGGTAGATTTTAGTTATGTTCCAAGAGAGTGGGTGGAGGTAGAATGAAAGACAAGGTTATGGGAAAGCAGGTCAATTAACTGAGAGGATAGGGTATTGAAAAGGTCACCTACATGGATATTGCTATCACCCAAAACTCTCACGAACAACATTGGATAGACAGGGGATTAAGTTGTAAATCTCAGACTGAGGTCCAGTGATCCTAGGACCCTATGGATGACCTCTACAAGGAAGATCATAAATTTCAAAGGAGCTGGTTTTAGTGAGGCAGGAGGCAATAATTGCTAGGGATGGCAACGTGAAATAAGTAGAATAGCCATTCCAGTTCTAGGCCTCTTGTATATGTGATCTACTGAAGAAAACAAAAATTGAGAATGCTGCAGGAGATACAGTATGCTTAGGAGAGAGAAGATATCAATCACAGCAAGATGATGGGAAGATTCAGCATTTGACGGTAAAGAAGATTTTGCTAATGATAAAACTCAGGTTTAGGGCTGGGGATGTAGCTCAGTTGGTAGAGTGCTTAGCACGAAGGCCCTGGGTTCAAGCCCCAGCACCGCAAAAACAAAAAACTCAGGCTTAGAGTTTAGATGACTTGTTCAGGTTCACATACGTGGTGCTTTTCTCACTACATCGAGCCGCAGTACTCCTATGGTTTTTTTTCTGCTATTTATTAATCACATACCAGCACGGGAATCGCAAACGCTAAGGACTGAAAGGCGCGGGCACAGGGCTCGGTAAAACAGAGCCGAGAAAGTAGGTCGCTTCGCGAGACGCACTGTGGGCCTTGTAGTTTCCCGCTGGGAGTGACCGGAAGGACGGAGAAGAGGGCGCATTGCACGGCGGGAGATACCGTCCTCCGAGGAAGTCCCTCCTCTCCCGGAAGTAGGGCGGCGCCGGCGCACTCCGCTCTTCCTGAAGCGCGGGAGTCTTGGATTGTAGTGGTTTTACTTAGGTAGTTGTGGCCGCCTTGTCCTTTGACGCTCCGTTTTTCAGAGTTCTTTTGGCCGTTTGAGGCGAAATGCTCCGGACTAGAGAGCAGCAGGCGGTGGCAATGGAGGGGTCCCCACGACCTCAGGCTGCCGGTAGGGAGGGATATTGAGGGCCCTCACAGTCACTTGGGCCGGCGCTTTCTTCCTTTGAAATCACCCTGTCTGCCGTGAGGATGAGCTCGGCTTGGGGCGCTTCTTTTGAGAGGCAGCATCTGTGGATGTATCTGCAGGCGCTCGGCTTCGAGCCGGGCCCCGCTACCATCGCCTGCGGAAAGATCGTGTCGCACACTCACCTCGGAGTGTAAGGAGGCGGGGGCCGACCGGGCTGGAGGATACTGAGCCGGGAAACTGCTGCGTAGCCCGCCTTTTCCCAGACCCCAGGGTCGATGAATCAGAGGCGGTTGAGCGGTTACTATGTGCCAGGCACTGGCTGCAAAGCCCCTGCCCCAGATTGTTGGTGGCAGAGACTGACAGTATCAGTTACCCACCAGTGGCTTTGTAGGGGAGTAGTCTGAAGTTGGGGTAAAACTGGAGAGACAACTTAACCCTACCTTCATGGTGGAGGTGGGTGGTCTGTGAAATGGTGGGAAGCGCGGTGAGTTGGTAATGGAAGGGTGTGGGAAGTGGGCACGCAAAGGTTTCTCGAACTCAAGGGAGTCTTTGACGGTAGTTAACTTTAGTTTATAACTTTTGCTTTTTGAATCAGGAAGCTAAGGCATGCCCCAGTTGGCAGAAGACAGTAGAGAAGGATATTAAAATGAACAGAAGTTCCTTCCTTTACTTTTGCCACTTCTGTTATGGTTGTGACCATGAAAGTAAATACTTTGTTTATAGCTCTGTGTCTTAGTAATTTTGGACAGTATCTGTTATCCTCCCTGGTAAAGGCCAGGAATTTGGAATGCATTGACCACCTCCTGCCCTCCACAATCTCTTTGATTTTTGTAAATTATATCATTTCCGTTCATCTAGTTGTAGTGTTTTAATGATGTGGTTAGAGTTGATTCATCAATCTCACAAATCTGTGATTCTCACAATGTAATTTCACATTGAATGTAGCTATTATTTAGAAAATAACCAGTTCACTTACCCTTCCATCCTCTTTTTCTGCCTTTCCCCTCTTGATTTTTTAGCCGAATTTTAACTTTGCTCTCAAAGTTTAGATCTGTAATTAAGTTTTGTTTGGTGACTGTTTAGAAGTTAATGCTATTAACATAAATGAAATGCTTTGAATAGAGATCTATTCCAAAAACTGAGTACTTCTTGGTAGCATTTATCAGGTTATGATGATGTCTTTATTAATAAATTATTTATTGCATATGATTTGATGTCCCACAACACAGTCTCATTTTCTCTGTACTCGCAGAGAAGCTTGAGTCTTCTTTAGGGGTTCCATCACTCAGAATGACTTTTGTGTATCCTTCTTTCCAATGTTTTGGCCATTTTAATTTTTTCTTCTCTGGTTTATCCATCAATGCAATTGCATTGTGCCTTTGAAAATTTTTCAAAATATGTCAAAATAGGTCCAGGGATGGCTTTTTATTTTCCCTCTCCAACACTGTCATAGATTTTTTTTAGAGTTGTTTTTGTCTGTTATTTGAGAGATCTATTATCATGCAACAGATGTCCCCTGTAAAATAGTTTAAACTTGAATGTAGCATCACATTTACTTTAAAAGTGTTTTGATTTTTTCATTTGCTTATATGGCAAAATTCTTTTATTTACTTATTTTTTTGATACTGAGGATTGAACCCAGGGGCACTCCACCACTGAGCCACATCCCCAGCCCTATTTTGTATTTTATTTAGAGACAGGGTTTCACTGAGTTGCTTAGGGCCTCTCTAAGTTGCTGAGGCTGGCTTTGAACTTGCAATCCTCCTGCCTCAGCCTCCCAAGACACTGGGATTACAGGAGTGTGCCACCACGCCTGGCTGCAAAATTCTTTTTGATTTGCAATTCTGAAAGATTCTAGTTGGGTGAGCATCTAAATGATGAAACTATTTTCCGTATAAAGTTAACATACTATTAATATATGACCCAGCAGTTTCATTCCACAGTATTTGTATTTTGGAAAAATGCTGGTTGCTTTACAGAGAATAGGTTAGAGGGGGACGTAGGGCTTCATAGTTACCTATGTAGTCCTGAACTAAGGTGGCAGTGGTAATGGATAGAAGAGAGATAATTAATTTTTCATTCGACAGATATTTATTTTACTGGGGAACAAACCCAGGGGCTCCTTCAGGCTAAGTGCTCTATCACTGAGCTACATCCTTAGCCCTCTTTAAAAAAAAAAAAAAAAAAAAATTGAGACAGCATCTTGGTAAGTTGCCAGGACTGGCCTTGAACATGCAACCTTCCTGCCTAGGCTCCAGAGTAGTCAAGATCACAGGCATGAGCCACCATATTTATTGAACTCAACTCGATATTTATTGACTCAACAGATTTTTTTTTTTTGGTACTGGGGATTGAACCCAGGGGCACTTGACCACTGAAGCCACAGCCCCAGTCCTATTTTGTATTTTATTTAGAGACAGGGTCTCACTGAGTTGCTTAGGGCCTCGCTAAGTTGCTGAGGCTGGCTTTGAACTCGCGATCCTTCTGCCTCAGCCTCCCAGGTGCTGGGATTACAAGCATGTGCCACCACGCCTGGCTCAACAGATATTTTTTAAACATGGTATTGGACCCGGGTGTACAATGGTAAAGAGAATAGATGTAAATTTTCCCTTAATATAATTTAAGTCTAGTGAGTGAATAAATGTACAACATGTTTTATTATAAATTATGATAAGTGTCACAGAATAAACAGTGTTCTGTGTAAGAAAAATAACAGATTTCAGAAATGGTAAAGACATAGGGTAGATGGAACTTCATTTGTATTGCTTAAGGAATTCAGACATTTTAAGGACAAAAGAATTTGACATATGAATAGGAATGGGCACTCAACTAAGAGACTAGTAATAGCAAGTTAAAAATTCACTTGATTTGATTCCTTTGAAATACTTGATATTTTACTTTTCATATTAACTCTTTTTTTTTTTTTTGTGCTGCTGTAGATAAAACCTGGAGCCTTCTATATACTAAGAGCTCTATCACTGAACTATATCTACAGCCCTCATATTAACTCTGGATTTTTTTTATAGCTGTGTGACATTTCTTATGGGGTTTAGTGGGTCTTTTGTTTTTGTTTTTTCAAATTGTGTGTGTGTGTGTTTGCATATGTTTTAGGCTTTGTTTTGATTACTTAGGGAAATTGCAACAATAAAAACTTTAATGGATTTGCTAGCATTATATCATAAGGATGGTTCTGGGAATAAAATCTAGTTGTTGGCGCATGCCTGTAATCCTAGCACTTGGGAGGCTGAGGCAGGAGGATCGCAAGTTCAAAGCCAGCCTCAGCAACTTAGCGAGGCTCTAAGCAATTCAGTGAGACCCTGTCTCTAAATAAAATACAAAATAGGGCTGGGGATGTGGCTCAGTGGTGGAGTGCTCCTGGGTTTTATCCCCAGTACAAAAAAAAAAAAAAAAAATTCTAGTTGTAAAGATCCTGGACTTGGGTCATGGACATATCTCGGACAGTGCTTTTCTAATGCTATATATGTATATAATACATATATATATGTATGTGTGTATGTATATATATGTTTGTATGTGTGTATGTATGTGTGTGTGTGTGTATATATATATATATATGTTTGCATGTATGTGTATATATTTTTTTCCTCTTTTGTTACCTGGAATTGAACCCAGGGATGCTTAATCACTGAGCCACATCCCCAGCCCTTTTTATATTTTTTAATTTATAAACAGGGTCTCGCTCTGCTGAGGACCTTGCCAAGTTGCTGAGGCTGGCTTTGAATTTACAATCCTTTGGCCTCAGCCTTCCAAGCCACTGGGATTACAGGAGTGCACCTCTGTGCTGGGCTTGTTTTTCAAACAAATATTCTAAATTCTCTAAATTTTAGTTTCCTCATCTGTGTAATGAAGTTAATTAAACTACTATCTATTACCATTAGGATTAAATAAAATAATACATGTTAAAACTAACAGCATAGGACTTAACCTTATAAGGTAGTAAAAATTAGGTGAATTAATGCCTGTAAGAGACTTAAAATAATGCCTGACAAAAAGGAAACATGCAAAAAATATTAGTTATTTTTGTTGTTATTTAGTAAATGTTGGTTGATTTTGGCTTCATATAATAGGGCATATTCTCTCTGTTTGATTAGGTTTTCCTTCCCTTTCTGTAGAATGTTTTCATTGCAATAAAGCAAGGCCAGTTTTCTTCTATTGGATCTGTATTTTCAGAATCAGGAATAAAAACTTGTATGTTGTCCTTAATTGGTTATAAAATATACATGACTAAGAAATTAATTTGCCTTGACCTCTTGAAGAGAATGAAAAAATATTAATTTGTGTCAAACTTTTACACAACTTTTGATGCTGTTAAGTTTTATTAATCATTTTCTTTTTTTTTCCTACTTCTTTTTCATTTTAAACCACTAGGAATATGTTTGATAAGCTGAACCGTGATGCCTTTCAAATAGTTTCTTATTTTTTGTTTCAAACGCTGGACCAATCGCACACCGAAGAAGTTTTTAAGTAAGGAAAAATTATTTATTTTCTTTTCTTAGTCATTCTCAAATGTGAAAATGGACTATGTCTTGATGTAAGCCAGAATTTTAACTTGGAGATTAACTATTATTTTGAGCAGATATTACAAAATTCAGGTTTGAGTCTTAGAACTTTAGTGTTTAACACTTTTTTTAATATGGTACTGAAGGTTGAACCTAGAGATACTTTACCACTTAGCTATATGCCCAGCCCTTTTTATTTTTTATAACATAATATGTATTCTGTATTCATAGAAAAATTAAGTACACATAGGGAAAAAAGACAAAGGGTAAAATGTCAGCAGCAATACCCACAGGTTGGTGGGTTTAGGAATGAGATTTACTTCACCATTTCCAATATTTCCTGAAATGCTTAAAACAAGCCATAAATGATTTAAATTGGGAAAATTTCTGAAAATCTTTTTTTTTTTTTTTTTTTGTGGTGTTGGGGATTGAACCCAGAGCCTTGTGCTTTCGAGACAGGCACTCTACCAACTGAGCTATATCCCCAGCCTCTGAAAACCTATTTTTATTTGATGAAGGCTTATACCTTAATGATAGGGATTTAAAAAAAATGTTTCAAGCTGGGCGTGGTGGTGCACGCCTGTAATCCCAGCACTTGGGGGGCTGAGGCAGGAGGATTGTAAGTTCAAAGCCAGCCTCAGCAATTTAGCGAGGCCCTAAGCACCTCAGTGAGACCCTGTCTCTAAATAAAATACAAAATAGGGCTGTGGATGTGGCTCCGTGGTGGAGTGCCCCTGAGTTCAATCCTCAGTACCAAAAAAAAAAAAAAATAAAAGTTTCAAATATACCTGCTCTTCCAGGCACTTAAAATTTACCAATGAAGGTAAAATGTTAAGACTAAATTATCAAAAATGAATATAATACTGGAGCAATGGATTTATGTGTTTACCAAATGTTCCTTATGTTTATTTTTATAAGTTGCCAAGACTGGCCTTTAACTTGCAATCCTGCCTTCACTTCCTGAGTTACTGGGACTACAGGCATGTGCCATCATATCCAGCAATGCTTAATTTTTATATATATGGGTGATTATTGTTTTTGGTATTTACCTTAAAATCATTACATATTTCATAGGAATATAGGTTTTATTTCATAAAATTAGTTTCTGACAATCTTCATGGTCTTAATTAAGCAAAAGAATTAACTGATACCCAGTCTGTTTATACATTTAGTTTTGTCCCACTGCCCCCCCCCCCCCCCCCCCCCCCACCTCCCCAACACGCTTTTGATATAGAGGATTGAACCCAGGGACTCTTAACCACTGAGCCACTTACCTAGCCTTTTTATTTTTAGAGACAGGATTTCACTGATTTGCTTAGGGCCTTGCTAAATTGCTGAGACTGGGTTTGAACTCACAATCCTACCTCAGCCTCTCCAGTTGCTGGGATCATAGGCGTGTGCCACTGCACCTGGGTTGCCTTATTTTTTATGTTAATTATCCGAAGCCTTACACTTTTGTAGGCAGTATTATTTGTTTTGTCTATTTTAACTTTGCAGTTCTCTGAAAATACTTAAATTGTACTTACAAAATAGGTTTTATTTTTTTATTTTTTATTTTTTTTTGGTTCTAGGGATTGAACCCAGGGGCACTCCACCACTGAGCCACATCCCTAGCCCTGTTTTGTATTTTTTTAGAGACAGGGTCTCACTGAGTTGCTTAGGGCCTCGCTAAGTTGCTGAGGCTGGCTTTGAACTTGCAATCCTCCTGCCTCAGCCTCCCAAGTGCTGGGATTACAGGCATGTACCACCACGCCCGGCTCAGCTATAGGTTTTAAAGTGTCAGCTATTACAGGCAAAAATCATTCCTGTTAAATTTAGCCTGTGCTAAGTTTAAGATGATTGTAAAAATGTAAACACTCAGTAGTCTAAGTTCTAAGTTATTTTGTATGTGATTTTGGGTTTCTACTGTCTGAAATAATGTTCAATTTGTGTTAATATTTATATTGTGTGGTCAAACTTTTTACAAAAAAAAGCAACAAAATCAGGCTGGGGCTGTGACTCAGTGGTAGAGTGCTCGCTTAACATGCCTGACACCCTGAGTTTGATCCTCAGCACCACAAAAAAAAAATAAAATAAAGGTATTGTGTCCACCTACCACTAAAAATATATATGTATTAAAAAAAAAGAAAAGCAACAAATAAATTAGAACAAATAAATATCTAGCAGTCATACTCTCATGCATTCCTTCTCCTTTGCTCATCATGTGGACACATTAAAATTTTTTCCTGCAATATCCTCTCCTGCCCCAAGGTTTAATATGTTGATTAGTTTATACCATCTTTATGCCTGGGTCAAGTAGATCCATTGAGAGGGTTGTCTTTATTTTCAGTACTTTTAATAGTTGTTCATTAATTGTTTGCACCTATATGTGTTATATTTATTCATTATTTATTAATATGTATTCATTAATTGCACTAAACTCAACCCTGTAAATACTTTTTTAAAAAAAAAGACTCAATTTTCACAGGTTGGTGTCTGTCTAGCTGAAATATAAGAGTGGTACATTTAATCTGTTTTGCTTTAACGTTCTTAGTATAGGAAATAAATTTGATGTGATTTTAAATTTTGCTGAGTTTGATTTTTTGAGTATATGTGTCTAATGCTATCATTATTTTTAAAGATTATGCTGGCCTCCATTTGACCAAAAAAGTGACACTGAATTCCGGAAACACTGCTGTGAATGGTTAAAAAAGATTTCTGTAAGTATTCTGTTTTTGGAAGATTCAGACTTTATGAAGTTAAAAGCTGTTAAAAATTACATTAATTTTTTAGATATAAATATTTTTTATTTTATTTATTGATATTGAGTATTGTACCACTGAACTTCATCCCTAGTTTTTTTTTTTTTTTTCCTTGACTGGAAATTGAACCCAGGGGTGCTTAACCACTGAGCCACATTCTCAGCCCTTTTTATATTTTATTTTGATACAGGGTCTTGCTAAATTGCTAAGGCTGGCTTTGAATTCACAATCCTCCAGCCTCAGCCTCCCAAGCCACTGGGATTACAGGAGTGCATGACTGCTCCTGGCGCCTATTTCTTTTTATTTTTTATTTGAGATAGGGTCTCACAAAGTTGCCGTGACTGTTCTTGGACTTAAGATCCTTCTGCCTTAGCCTCCTGAGTCACTGGGATCATAGGTGTGCATTACCATGCTTGCCCACAGAATGAATATATATATACATATATATATATATTTTTTAATATTTTTTAGTTATAGATGGGCACAATACCTTTATTTATTTATTTTTCATGTTGTGCTGAGGATTGAACCCATTGCTTCACATGTACTCAGCAAGCACTCTACCACTGAGCCACAACCCCAGCCCCTACACAGAATATTTTTTAGCTAAGATTATTTCATCAGCAGTTATGACTTATTATAATTAACTTTTTGAGCAAATTTATGTAGAGTTTAGAAAAACCAAACAATTTGTGGTTCAAACAGAATAATACTTGTAAATTTCCTTATGCTTCAAAAATAGTATGATGTGAGGAGGGAATGGGTTGGGGTGGTGACTGGCTCTCTGCCAATTTTCCACTCTGCAGTGGACTTGGATTCATTCAAGCCATTGTGCTACAAGGAGGGGGTGCTAATGATCAGTACTGGTGGCTGAGCTTTGTTTCCTTTAGAGTGCTCCTGATGTACAGCTTCTTCTACAAGATTGTCATTCTTTAAAAAAATAGTTGATATTAATATGATAATTGTTGTTGATAAAATTTTCAACTCATCTGTTTTCTCCATAGGCTGAATGTGGAAATAGCTTTCCTCAAGTTGTTGCTTCACTGTTTCTGTCTCCTGGTGGTCCTAAGTTTATTCATCTGATGTATCATTTTGCAAGATTTGTTGCATTAAAATATATTAAAACCAATTCTAAAAGTAAGTTAAGCTTATAGTAGGAATTTATTTGGTTTCAATTCTTTTTTTTTTTTCTTCTTCTTCTTTTTTTGTGGTACTGGGAATTTAATCTAGTGGTGCTTTACTGTTAAGCTAAGTTGTTGAGGCTGTCCTTGAACCTATGATCCTTGTGTCTCAGCCTCCTGAGTTGCTGGGATTATAGGCGTGTGCCACTATGCCCAGCTTGATTCTTAAATTGTTACTATTCTTCACAATTTTAAAATTGAAGAGATTTTTAATAAAGCAAGAAAAGTTAAAACATTAATTGACCTCGAAAAATAAATAGTTAATATTGTATTGGAAATGCAGGTTGAAATCTCAAAGTTAATCTTGGTTACTATTTACATTATTTTATTTATGTTATTTTATTATGTTTTAATATAGGAGTTTGGAAACACTTTTTATATGTAGAAGGCCAGATAATAAATATTTTAGGGTTTATAAGCCCCGTCTCTGTTGAATATTCATTCCTCTTTGTTTTTATAACCCTTAAAAATTGTAGAAACCATTCCTATCTTGTTGGACTATGAGAAGTAGCCATTGGGCCAAATTAGGCTTTCAGGTTATAATTTACCTCTAATACATAGTGTTAAATGTGTGTTGAATGAGTTAGATTTATTTGGGTTATTGATAATATTTTGGAAATTTCTTCTTTCAAGGGATTTGATTAATTTACAAGTTGATTGAAACAAAAAATTGGATTTTTAAAACTAATACTTAAAAGAAGGCTCTTTATAGTGTAATAACTGCCACTTTTTTTAATTGGTGTTTGCTTCTAAAGCATAGAAAGGAATATGACAGAAAAGTTGAGCCCTAAAACCCTATCTATCTTCCAATTCCTGAGACAACTATTTGTGCTTGGTTTATATCCTTTTAGTGTTTTCTTTAATATACATATATATATTACATCTACAGTTTTCATTTATTTTAAATAGATAATATATTCTTTTAGATGAAAAATCAAGTCTGTCTTCCACCTCTGTTCTCTAACTACATTGTTTCCTTTTTTTTTTTTTTAAGAAATGTTTTTTAGTTGTAGTTGTACACAATATCCTTCTTTACTTATTTACTTTTTGGGGTGCTGAGGATTGAACCCAGTGCCTCACACTTTTGAGGTAAGCACTCCACCCAGGCCTTTGTTTCCTTTTCTAGAAGTAACAGTGTAGTCAATAATCTGAGCAAATATGTATATAGTCTCTTTCTTTAAATAGTTGTTTTAGTTGCAGATGGACAGAGTACTTTAATTTTATTTATTTATTTTTATGTGGTGCTGAGGATGGAATTCAGTGCCTCACATATGCCTCTCTCTCTTTTTTAAACATAAATGATAACATAAACCTGGTTTTCGATCTTTTTCTACCTAACTGTATCTTGGAGATCATCTTTTATCAATTCAGAGTTTCCTTACTTATTCTTTTTCTCTCCTTTTAGAACTGCTAAATACTACACTGAATGGATAGGATGTACTGTAATTTATTTAATCGATCTTCTACTTACAGACATTTGACTTTTTTTCTCAAATCTTTTGCTATAAAAAAAGTTACAGTGCAAACATTATACATGTATCAGTCTCTGTTCAAATATGTGTATATACATACAGCATACATAAAAGATGATTTGTTTAGTCAAAAGAGCTATGCATTTATAATTTGCTAGTTATTACCAGACTATTTTCTGTAGGGGTTAGTCAGTTTATAGTTCTGTCACCAGAGTATGAAGGTATCTGTTCTTCCAAAGGCCTTTTTATTCTTTTTTTTTTTGTACTATTGGGGATTGGATACAGGCCCCTGTGCATGCTAAGTAGGTGATTTACCTCTGAGTCACATTGCCAGCCCTTTTTAAATTTTAAATTTTGAGACAGGGTCTTGAAAATTTGCTTAGGCTGGCCTGTGACCAGACATTATCTTTTTAGTGTGATTCGCTAAAATGGAATTTCAGTATAGTTTTAATTTGTACTTCTTTCGTAATTAGTGAAGTTAAAATTGTTTAATGTGTTTAAGAGCAGTTTGTACTCTTTTCATATCTATGTTCATGTCCTTTGTCCATTTTTCTTATTAGTCATTTTCTTTTTCACTTATAAAAACTCTTGTTGCCCCTTCTGTGATGTGCTTTTTTCCCATACAATCTTTTTTTTTCCCATACAATCTTTTTTCCCATACAATCTTTTTTCCCCTGTGTATCTTTTATGTGTGATTTTTTGAAAACATATATGATTCTGCTGTATAAATATTTTTTCTTTTTTTTGGAACTAGGGATGGAACTCAGGGACACTCGGCCACTGAGCCATATCCCCAGTCCTATTTTGTATTTTATTTAGAGATAGGGTCTCACTGAGTTGCTTAGGGCCTCGCTAAGTTGCTGATGCTGGCTTTGAACTCACGATCCTCCTGACTCAGTGTCCCAAGTCGCTTTTTGGATTACAGGCGTGCGCCACCACGCCCGGCTTGTATAAATATTTGTATTTTCAAATTTAATGTAGCATAAGCATTTCGCCAGTTTCTTTTATTAGTAGGTGACCAGCTCCAATTGCATGTAAACCAATTTTTTTTTATTGAGTACCTTTATTTTATTTATTTAGTTTTATATGATGCTGAAAATCAAACCCAGTGCCTCACACGTGCTAGGCAAGTGCTCTACCACTGAGCTACAACCCCAGCCCATAAACCACATTTTTATATGAAGCATGTTTGAATTTAACCAGGATTATTGTGCATAAGGCTGCTAAGCATAGGTTACCCTATTTTTGTTTTAAAGTGACTCCAGTCAGCATTTTCTATCTCTAGATGACATCTAAATTTGTTGAACTAATTTCCTGTTAAATATTTGGGAATCGTGTTGGTTTCTTTAGGGTGTGCTAGGACATTGATTAAGTAATGTTTTTTTTTTTTAATTAATTAATTTGTTTTTTTAATTTACTTGTTGGTTCATTGAACACAAATGGAGTACAGCTATTGTTTCACTGGCTGTACACAAAGTAGAGTCACACCATCTGTGCGTTCATGCATGTACACAGGGCAATGGTATCTGTCACACATTCTGTTATTATTTTTACCCCCCACCCGCCCCCACCCCTTGATTAAGTAATGTTAAGTGCAGTGTGGATTCCCTCATTTCCAGAATATTTATATTTTTATTTTGTTAAGCTATGTTAAAGTAGGATATGTTACTGACAAAAACCTAAACTTTGAAATGTTTGCGTGGGTTGTTCTCAGGGTCTGTCTACATTTGTCATTAGTAACAACCAAGAAAGGGTTTTGTCCTGTTGATCTTACTAAGAGGGAAAGTAAGCTGATAGTGCAGTGAAGGTGATGTGATCCTACCTCATCTCTGTCTTTCTTGTACTGGGGTTTGAACCCTGGTGCTATACCACTGAGTTACATCCCCAGCCCTGCCCCCCCCCCTTTTTTGACATAATTTGTCAACATTCTTTTTTTAAAAAATTTCAGTGGCATTTGCCGAGCGTGGTGGCGCACGCCTGTAATCTCAGTGACTCGGGAGGCTGAGTCAGGAGGATCGCAAGTTCAAAGCCAGCCTCAGCAACTTAGTGAGGCCCTAAGCAACTCAGTGAGACCCTGTCTCTAAATAAAATACAAAATAGGGCTGGGGATGTGGCTCAGTGGCCGAGTGCCCCTGAGTTCAATCCCTGTTTAAAAAAAAAAAAAATTTTCAGTGGCATTTATTACATTATTACATTTACACTGTTGTGCAACTGCCTCCTCTATCTAGTTCCAGAACATTTTCATCACCCCCCAAAGAAACTATAAATCCATCACTCCTATTTCTCCTTACCCCATTCTCTGGTAACCAGCAGTCTGCTTTTGGTCTCAATGACTTTATCTGTTCTGGATGCGTCGTACAAATGGCATCATACAACATGTGGTCCTTTGAGTCTAGTTTCTCTCACTTAGCATTGAATCTTCAATGTTCTTCAGTATTGTGCCACATTGTGATGCTTTATTCCTTTTCTTTGTTTTTGTGTGTGTGTATACGCTAGTGATTGAACTTTTCAAAGTGCTTGCACTAATCTGCAATTCCATCAACAATGTATGAGTGTACCTTTTTCCCCACATCCTTGTCAACACTTATCATTGCTTGTTTTCTTGATAATTGCCATTCTGACTAGAGTGAGGTGAAATCTTAGAGCAATTTTGATTTGCATTTCTCTAATTGCAAGATATGATGAACATTTTTTCATGTTTGTTGATCAATTGTATTTCTTCTGTGAAGTATCTGTTCTGTTCCTTAGCCCATTTATTGATTGGGTTATTTGCTTTTTTGGTATTAGGTTTTTTGAGTTCTTTGTATATATTGGAGAGTAATGCTCTATCTGATCCATGTGGTGAAGATTTTTTCCCATTGTGAGAGCTCTCTCTTCAAATTATTGATTGTTTCCTTTGCTGAGAAGAAGCCTTTTTAGTTTGAATCAATCCCATTGATTCTTTTTTTTGTAATTTTTTTTTGGTACTGGGGATTGAATTCAGGGGTACTCGACCACTGAGCCACATCCCCAGCCCTATTTTGTATTTTATTTAGAGATAGGGTCTCACTGAGTTGCTTAGGGCGTTGCTAAATTGCTGAGGCTGGCTTTGAACTCGCAATCCTCCTGCCTCAGTCTCCCAAGTACCCCATTGATTCTTAATTTTACTTCTTCCGCTTTAGGAGTCTTTAGGAAGTCTAGTCCTAAGCCAACATGATGAAGATTTGGGCCTACTTTTTCTTCTTAAATTAGGCGCAGAGTCTCTGTTTTAGTGTCTAAGTCTTTAATCCACTTTGAATTGTATTTTGTGCAGGTTGGAGATAGAGGTTTAATTTCATTTTGTTATATATGGATTTCCAGTTTTCCCAGCACCATTTGTTGAATAAGCTATCTTTTCTCCAATGTATGTTTTTGGCACCTTTGTCTAGTAGAAGCTAATTATATTTATGTGGGTTTGTCTCTGTGTCTTCTATTTCATACCATTGGTCTACATGTCTATTTTGGTGCCAATACCATGCCGTTTTTGTTACTATTGCTCTGTGGTATAGTTTAAGGTCTGGTGTTTTGATGCCTCCTGCTTCACTCTTCTTGCTAAGGATTGCCTTGGTTATTCTGGGTCTCTTAGTTTTCCAAATGAATTTCATGATTGCTTTTTCTATTTCTATAACGAATGTTCTTGGGATTTTAATAGAAATTGCATTGAATTTGCTTAACACTTGATAATATGACCATTTTGACAATATTAATTCTGCCTATCCAAGAGCATGGGAGATTTTTCCATCTTCCAAGTTCTTTAGTGTTCTGTAGTTTTCACTGTAGAGGTCTTTCACCTCTTTTGTTAGATTGATTCCTAAATATTTTATTTTTGTTGGGGCTATTGTGAATGGGATAGTTTTCCTAATTTCTCTTGCAGTGGAGTCGTCACTTATGTATAGAAGTGCCTTTGATTGAGCTGGGCGTGGTGGCGCACGCCTGTAATCCAAGCGACTTTGGAGGCTGAGGCAGGAGGATTGAGAGTTCAAAGCCAGCCTCAGCAACTTAGCGAGGCCCTAAGCAACTCAGTGAGATCCTGTCTCTAAATAAAATACAAAATAGGACTGGGGATGTGGCTCAGTGGCTGAGTGTCCCTGAGTTCAATCCCTGGTTCCAAAAAAAAAAAAAAAAAAAGAAGTGCATTTGATTTATGAGTATTGATTTTATATCTTTCTACTTTCTTAATTCATTTATGAGTTCTAAAAGATCTCTGGTGGAATGTTTTGATCTTCTAAATATAGAATCATGTCATCAGCAAGTAGTGATAGTTTGAATTATTCTTTTCCTATTTGTATCCTTTAATTTCTTTCTTCTGTCTGATTGCTCTGGCTGGAGAATCTAAGGAGACAGATAGGTGAGAGAAAAAAATATGTATAGATTTTTAAAAAAATAAAAACGTAGGAATATACAACAAAACCATCATATACTATTCAGGCATCCCATTCCTCAATAAATTGATACATGAAAAATATTTGGATTCAAAGATGGTAGAGGTTTGAGAGAGGGGGTGAAAAAAGAAAAAAAAAATAAAAGGGGGGAAATTCTCAATGGAAGATTGAATGATTGCTTCTGTTGGTTTTCAAAAATTTTCTCAGTTTCCCTTCTGTACGGATAGGTGGGGTTGTCTGAAGTTTGAGTCCAGTGAGTGCTGGACCAATTGGGTGGGTGAATTGATAACAAGATGCCCTCACACCCTCTTATAGTCTTCCTATCCATTGTAGCTGGCCCCTTCTGTCCTTGCACACTTAAGGACTCACTGAGCTGGAGAGAGCCCAGTTTTCTCCTGTTTCTTCAATCTGCCCCCTTCCCCCCACACTCCCCAATTGCCCCTAGTCTCTGGCTTTCTATAGGCTTGCCAGACCCAGACTGGCTCACACAAACCCAGCTGCAATCTGATGCACCTGGGCTTCAGCTTCCCTAGACCCTGTCTTGCTGCAGTCCCAAGATATCACTGCCTTTTCAACTTGCCAAGAGACCACCAGGTATGTGCTCACACAAAGGAGAGACCCTTCAAAAAGGCAGTCAGATTGCGGCCACTACCACACTGAGCACAAAGACCTCAGGTGCAACCAGACCTGCAGGGACTCCAATATATCTCCAGGCCCTGGCCTGAGTCTCCAGGCTGAGGTGGCCACGCCCCGTGATGGTGGAAGCTATGGTGGCAAACTTGCAGGTCCTGGCCATTGTCCCCAAATGTCGGCAGCCACATGTGACCAAACCTGTGGGTACTGTGACAATGGATTTCCAGGCAACAGTGGGATCTGCTGGTGGTTTCTGGGTGGTCTGCAGGCTAATGGCAGATGAACGGCGGGTGGACATTTGGCAGTGGGCAATAGGTAGGTGAAAGGGGGATGATGGGCAGGCAAGAGGCAGGCAAACAGGGTAATGGCAGATGATAGGCAGCAGTCAGTGAGCGATCTGCACTCAAAAAGCAGGCAGTATGCTGGCAGATGGTGGGTGATTGTGGTGGATGAATGGGGTAATAATCAGGGGTTCAGTGGGCAGCAGCGACTGCTTCACAGAGAAACAGTATTTCCTCTACCCAGTCCTTTTTATTTATTTTTTATTTTGAGAGAGGTTCTCACTAAGTTGTTGAGAGAGGGTCTCACTGAATTGTTGACTCTGGCCTGGAATTTGTGACCTTGCTACTTTAGACTCCAAAATTGCTGGGTTTATAAGTGTGTGCCACCACCCCTGGCTATGCCTCATTTCTCCTTTTTTTGGTACTGGGGATTGAACACAGGGTTGGGTTCAACCCACTGAGCCACATCCATAGCCCTTTTTTAAAAAATGTTTTTAATGTTTTTAATTTTTAATTTTGATACCAGGAATAAAACCCAGAGGTGCTTCAACTCTGAGCTTTACCCCCAGCCCTTTTTATATTTTATTTAGAGACAGGGTCTTGTTAAGTTGCTTAGGGCCTTACTAAATTGCTGAGACTAGTTTTGAATTTGCAATCCTCCTGCCTTAGTTTCGTGAGTTGCTGGGATTATAGGCATATACCATCCACATGTCCCTTTTTTTTGTTTTATTTTGAAACAGAATCTTGCTAAGTCCTTCGGGCCTTGCTAAATTGCTGAGGTTAGTCTTGAACTTGCACTCCTCCTGCCTTAGATTCCTGAGTCATTGGTATTATAGGCATGGGGCACTGCCTGGCTCCTCATCTCTTTTTATCTCTTTCTCTTTTTGTTTTTTTGCCATCCTGAGGGTCAAACTCTGGGCCTTGAGCATGCTAGGTAAATGCTGTGCTCTGGCCTACATCCCTAACCTTACCTTGTCTCTTTTAGTTAATTTTATTCCTTTGCTGTTAAAAGATCCTGTTAAGAAGCCTAGTAGCTTACATATATAACAATGTGTTTGTTCAGAGAATCTCTGGTAGATAATTATATAAAAAAACTGAGCTTTAGGTATCCTTTTTAGTTAACTAGTTTTAGAAAAGGTCATCTTGGTTTCATTAACATTAGTTTTGTCTTTTTCTGTATGTGGTATAATAGCCTTTAAGGAATTGTTAGTTACAAGATGTTTATTTCTTAAAATTAAACGTTTTATTTTTTTGAGAAGGGGTTTTGCTGTGTTGCCCAGGCTGGCCTTGAACTCTTGGGCTTAAGTGATTCTTCTTCCTCAGCCCCCTGAGTGCTGGAACTACAAGTGTGCACCACTGCACCTGGTAAAAATTGAACACTTTAGATATTTATTAGCTTGTAAGTCTGCTTTCTGATATTGTCTTCCATGTAGATTCGTCTCTACATTTTACAGAAACATTTAATGTAAAGCCACAAGATATGCACAAGTGTATTGCCAGATGGCATATTTCACGTAACAGATTTTTACAAATTTTGCAAAGAGAGGATCGTGTAACCCAACAATATCAGGAAAATGCACAGTAAGTAGTATATTGATAGAAAGTAATTCCTTTCTTTGTGAACATATGTCATCAAATGTGACCAGTAGAAATATGAAATATGCCTGTTTCAAAACCCTGGCTATTATCTTTGCATTTTACTATTTATTTTGTAGTGCTGGGGATTGATCTCAGGACCTCACATATAGTAGGCAAGAGCTCTACCACTGAGCTACAGTGAGCTACATTCCCAACCCTGTGTTTATATTTTTAAATCAGATAACTTGTAAATAAAATATTTTTAAACTCTAGGCATATTATAAGTGAAAATTTAGAGAAAAGGATAAAGGTCACTTTAGTTTAAAAAATTCAATTTCTTATATGCTTTTTCTTTTTTGTATATGGGAATATATTTTTTAAGCTGAAATTGTGGTCATCCTATTTTGCATCCTTTTTGGTCTTGATATTTCATTGTGTAAATTTTTACTTATTGCCATATGTATTATTATTATTTTTTTGTACCAGGAATTGAACCCAGGGGTGTTTAACCACTGATTCACATCCCCTGCCTTTTAAAAAGTATTTTATTTAGAGATAGGGCCTTACTAAGTTGCCAAGTCTCACTTTGAACTTGTGATGTTCCTGCCTCAGCCTCCCAAGCCCCTAGGATTCCACCACGCCCAGCTAATGTATTACTTTTAATGTGTATTTTTTAGTTTGTTGAGTAGGTATTTCATTAAGTTGATATTTCTTCAAATAGATATTCCATACTATTTTGCAATGCTAGGAATTAAACATACAGCCTTGTACATGTGAGGCAAGCATTCTACCACTGAGCAACATTCCCATCTCCCTTAAGATAATTTTTTCAAATGATTGTTGTTACTAATGCTACAGAATCTTTTAAAATTACCTTAAAATGGAAATGTTGCCTGACTCTATTATATCATATTTAAGTTTACCCTCCAGATATGTGAGATGGGGATAAGAGAGCAGAGTAATCTCATTGACCTCCACTGTTCTGCTCAATGAGGTCAGCATACTAGCCTACAAATTGTGTTCCATCTCAGTAGTACCTTCACGAAACTACTGAAGGGAGTCTAGAGTCTTAGTTGACTATTGGTTGTCCCCAGAAGTGAAGATATAAAAAGGGAATATATTTAAATGGGCTTTGCTGGTTAATTGTAATGGAATTATAGTTGTTATTTTATGTTTTCCAGATTATTAGTTAAGCAAATACGAAATTTAAGATCAGAATGTGTAGGACTGCAAAACCAAATAAAAAAGTAAGTGACTTTTAGAGCTGGAATTGGTTTACATATTAATTTAGCTCTTGCATTTTATAGCACTTGCATTTTAACTCCTTGAAGAAACATTCCCAGAAACATTAATTAGAATGATTTGTCTGTAGCTAGATGATGATGGGATTATAACATTGTTCTGATTCCTGATTCAGTTTTAAAAATTATTGCTTTGAGCTTAAATTTTGTTTTTATTACTATTTTGTAATTGGAATGACTATTAGTGGGTGGGTTTGTGAACCAATTAGCTTTTGGGATTTTTTGGATATTAAATTACCATGTGATTTTCTTATGACTAATTAGATTATTTAATTTTTACTAGAATGGAACCCTGTGATGATCAAAGTAACATACAAGAGAAAATTAAAAAGGTGAGACAACTTTGAAAGGGACAAATTGAGTCTTTTTGATTTTTGTGATATGCAATATTTGCTTAATTAATTGGACTCAACATATATCTACATACACATTTTTTTTTTTCCCCAGGAGATAGGGAGGGTCTTGCTATTTTACCCAGGGTGGCCCTGAACTCCTGGGATTAAATGATCCTCCTGCCTCAGTTTCCAGAGTAGCTGGGATGATAGGCATGTGCCACCATACCTGGCAACTGGATTCTTCTATTTTCTTTTCTTTTTTTTTTTTTTAAATCTTTTTTTAACCTTTATTTGTTTATTTTTATGTGGTGCTGAGAATCGAACCCAGTGCCTCACATGTGCTAGGCAAGCGCTCTACCACTGAGCCACAACCCCAGCCCCTCTTCTATTTTCTTTTTGCAATTTCTTTTTGTAGTAACACTGTTCTTTTTTTCTCTTTATAGATGATATATGAAACAGTATCAATAAGATGCCTATAAAACACTTGAATATAATCAAAAAAGTAGTTTCTAATTTATACAATTAAGTACACACAAATAATGAATTTAAAATCTTCATTCCAGTAAGAAAAGTTCTGCTTGATTATAACTTAATCCTTGATATTAATTTAACAAAATAAAATAAATTAGCTGAAGTGAAATGGTCAGTTTAGGAAAAATGAGAAGTCAAATTGCAGATGACTTGGCAGTAGGGAGGAATCTGGAAAATGCAAAGTATCTGAGGCAACCAGAAGTTGACTTTAATGTGGGCTCAGAGTGTTTTTGCTTGGGTGAAATCTCTCTTATGCTCTTTATTGTGATACTGTGATTTTCAAGCTGCTTTGGGTATTAATTTGGCTTCCTAGGTACCTTGTCACTAGAAAAGGTGAGTGATTTCTTCAGGAAGTAGTTAATCATTCAGTGAGTGCTTCTTTCTTTCTTTATTTATTTGGTGCTGGGGCTCTTTACCACTGAGCTACATCCCCAACCATTTTTATTTATTTTGAGTCAGGGTCTCACTAAGTTGCGTGGGGCCTTGCTAAATTGCTTCTTGAACTTGTGATCCTTCTGCCTCAGCCTCCTGAGTTACTGGGATTATAGGTATGTTCCATTGTGCAGGCCAGTGAGTGTTTATATCACCTGCTATGTGCCAGTCATCTTTTAGATATTAGGTCTACAACAATGAAGGATGCAGGCAAAGTCATTTTCTTCATAGATCTTTCAATTTAGTGAATAGGGAAGTTCTTATTACTGAATGCAATGTCTTTTCTTTTTTTTTTTTTTGTGGTGCTGGGGATTGAACTCAGGGCCTTGTGCTTACGAGGCAGGCGCTCTACCAACTGAGCTATATTTCCAGCCCTGAATGCAATGTCTTTGATTGTAAATTTAATAGGTTGGTATGAAACCTAATAATATTTTACATCATTGTGTCCTAAATGTGGTGAATGCTCATTTTTCCTGAGTCCATCAACTTTGAGTCATTGATAAGACAAAATTCTAGACTTGAAAATATTGAAAACAGTTACTGGATGATTATGAATTAGGGGGGAATTCCATCCTATGAGACCACTAGGCCACCAACCAAGTTTTTGGGGACAACTTTACCTTGTTATGTAGCACTTTAATTCAAGATATTCATTATCTTATTTGAATCATGGGAAGACATACTAGTGTAGTCATCATGTTTTACTATATACTTCTTACTTTGGAAAATTCTGTTGAAGTATAGCAAATACAAAAAAAAATGTGCAAATCATAAGTATCTAGCCTGTCAAATTTTCACTATAGATGAACATTTGTTTCCAGTTTTAACTATTACAAATTAAAGTTCTATGAATATTCTTTTGTTGATGTTCTTATTTTAATTGATACAAATAATGATAGTGATTTTCTATGGGTTACATTGTGATGTTGATCTTTGTGTACATTATAGAAAGATTCAGTCAAGTGACTAACATGTTTATTACCTTACCAATTTATCTTTTTTTTTTTTGGCAGTGCTGGGGTTTGAACTCAGGACCTTGTGCTTGCAAGGCAAGCACTCTGCCAACTGAGCTATATCCCCAGCCCTTTATCATTTTTTTGTCATGAGAATGTTGAAATCTGTTAACAGTTTCGAAATAGATGATATATTAATAACTGGTCACCGTTGCAGTGCAATAAACCATTAAAACTTTTTCCTCTAGTCTAACTGAAACTTTGATAAATCTCCTGTGAAAATTCTTGTACATGTGTTTTAGTGAACCTAGGTTAATATAGGTCTAAGAGGTTTTTCTTCAAGAGAAGCATATTTCTTTTTAACTTTTCTGAAATCTGAATGACTTAAGATAAATGTTTACAGAATACAGGAAATGCTAATTGTATCTTGGTATAAAGATAACTTAGATTTGTTTGAAAATTATAATGAGTTAGATTCTTCTAAGAAATTCTTTAGTTTTCAAGCCCTTTTGAAAGTAATATCAATGCTTTTAAACTATTAGAATTCAATAATTTAATTTTCTTATCAGAAATCATCCTAGGAAATTTACTTGTTAACTAGGAGTGAGCAGATATTTATGATTACATTTCTTTAATATATGCACAACTTTTTTTTTTTTTTTTTTTTTGGTACCAGGGATTGAACCAAGGGGCACTTAAGCACTGAGCTGCATCCCCAACCCTTTTTTTTTTTGAGAGTCTTACTAAACTGCTTAGGACCTTGCTAAGTTGCTAAGGCTGGCTTTGAACTTGGGATCCTCCTGCCTCAGTCTCCTGAGACACTGGGATTATAGGGACCCATCACCATGCCTGGCTTACTATATGTATAAATTATGTGTAGACTCTAATATTTTATTTATGTCTCTTTTTAAAGGTTCGGTCTTTGTGGACTTCAGTGAATGAAACACTCATATTTTTGGAAAAAGAGAGAGAAGTTGTTAGTTCAGTCCTTAATCTTGTTAACCAATATGCTTTAGATGGAACTAATGTCATTATTAATATTCCAAGGCTCTTGCTTGACAAAATAGAGAAACAAGTGTGTCAGGTAAGCATTTAATATCATGGAAGCTTTTGGAAAAACTCCAGGTGATTATTTTATATATTGTTTGGTTTTCTAGAAATATTTTTCTACTGTTTTCACATTTTAATTTTGTGAGTATCTAGTAAAACCTTCATAAAGAGGGTACTTTTAAAGGTGTGTGTATATATATATACACATATATATATTTTTTTTTAATATTTTTAGTTGTAGATGGACACAATACCTTTATTTTGTTTATTTTTCTTTATGTGGTGCTGGGGATGCTAGGCAAGCGTTCTACTACTGAGCCACAATCCCAGCCCAAGGTGTATATATTTATAACCATCAACTTTTATTATTTTCTATACCTTGTACAGTCCTACATCACACAGTGTAGAGAGGACAGGATTACTTAGTAAGTAGACGGTACTATACTAGTTCTTCGTAAATTCTCAAAAAGAACAATGATCTCATAAAAAGTCTTCATCCTCTTTTTAAAAAATATTTTATCTGTCTAGCATTCCCCTTTTTTTTTTCTCTCTCTCTCATGGCACTAGGGATTGAACCCATGGGTGTCCTACCTCTGAACTACATCCCTAGTCCTTTTTGTTTTTTATTTTGAGATAGAGTCTCACTAAGTTGCAGAGACTGGCCTTGAACTTGTGATCTTCCTATCTCAGCTTCCCATGTAGTACACCAGCTAAGCATTTCTCTTGCTTTAGTGTTGTGATGTAAGTGTCTCTGTTTTCCTATTTTTTTCAGACTGCTGATCTTAGTTTTTTCCCCACTGGTTCCTTTTTCTCTGTCTAGCTTGCTTGCTGGTTATTTATTTCTTCATTCACTCATTCTGGAGATTGAACCCATGGGCTCTTGACCACTGAGCTCCATTTCCAGTCTGTTGTATTTTGAGACAGGGTCTCCCTAAGTTGCTGAAGACCTTACTGAGTTGGTGAGGTTGACCTCGAAGTTGTGATCTTCCTGCCTTAGCCTCCTGAATTGCTGAGAATAAGGTGTGCTCATTTCTATCTAGTTTTTAAATGAAAAGGTTTTCCATGGTTCCTTTAAATGCCCCCCCCATAGATTTATTTGTATTTTTTTTAACAATTCCATGGTTTCCCCATAGAATAATACTACTAATTTGATATTTTCAGTTTCTCCCCTTCAACCTAAACTCCATCTGGATAGTTTATTTTCTTATAGTATTCACAACTTATTTAGCATCTACTATATACTTGGTATTGATTATAACACAGGGATTAGAAAGGTTAAATATCGTTGTGACTCTAAAAAGCTTTAATAGGTAACATGATAGGCCCATTAAATTCAAAGTACATAAAAGATGTGTAAACTCAGATTTCTGTAAAGGCAGTAGATGTGGAGCACATTAATTATATATAACAATAGGGACAAGGTAGGAAGTAATGAGATCTTTGGAGAAAATTACTGTGAGATTTTTGGTGAAATTTATGATTTAAAAAATACTGCTTGGGGCTTGGGTTCTGTCTCAGTGGTGGAGCACTTGCCTAGCATGTGTGAGGCTCTGGATTCAATTCTCAGCACCACATATAAATAAATGAGTAAAATAAAGATCTACTCAACACCAAAAAAAAATTAAAAAAAAAAATACCGCTAACTAGAGACTGGAGTGTAGTTCAGTGATAGAATACTTCATAGCATGCATGAGATCCTGGGTTCAGTCTCTAGTAATGTGAAAAAAAAAGGGCATACACTCGAGCTGCGCAGGCCAAATGAACATGACCCAAGTTTGGAAGTAGCTTTTAGGAGTCATCAGTTTGTAACTTTTTTTTTTTTTTAATTTTTTTTTTTGGTATTGGGGATTGAACCCAGGGTCTTGCACTTAAGTGCTCTACTCACTGAGCTACACCCCAGCCCGATTTTAACATTTGATGAAGAATGAATTCCTGATCTCTTTGCCAAACCTGCTCTTTCTACTCAGTATTTTTCTTTCCATTTGATTTCTTTTACTCTGGTTTTCAACCTTGGCATGATATAAAAATGTAGCATGATAGCATATTTGTTGGATTGAAATTATGTGTATAGTTTTATGTTTGGATGTGTTTAATTTTTTTGCTCATATTTAAGGTGAGATTTTATGATACAGTAAAAACCATAGGTGTATTTATGTAACCATTTATTATCTGAAGAACTTATTGTTTTCTTCTTTTCCCCCCTTTGCATCTTTAGTTGCATATAGGAAATGTTTATGAGGCTGGAAAATTGAACATCTTAACAGTAATTCAGTTGTTAAATGAAGTCTTGAAAATAATGAAATATGAACATTGTCAGGCTGACCAAGCAAGATTGACAATAGACCTTCACTACCTTGAAAAAGAGACCAAGTTGCAGAGGGAAAGATTATCAGATATGAAACATATGAGGTACACTAGAAAGATCTTTTTTTATTTTACTTTGGGAGGAATAGAGTGGTTTTCTCAGCAAAATTCTTATACAGATAATAATTCTTCAGCTTTGTCAAGTAAGTGTGAAATTTTTGTTATTACCTAGGTAGTCAACTCATAGAGAGACACATGAAATAGAAAATTAATGTAGTTTTTTCTTTATATGGAATATATTATTTTCCCTGAGTGATAATTTGTGAAATAACTTCTCCCCCTTTTTTGTGTGTGTTTGTATGTGTAAGTGTATATATGTCATATAATAATAAACTGAGCTTCAGGAAAGCTTTTTTTTTTTTTTTTGGTACTAGAGATTTAACCCAAAGGTGCTTTAACACTAGGTTATATCCCCAGCCCTTTTTATTTTGTTTTTCTTTTTGTAGTTGTAGATAGACAACATGCCTTCATTTTATTCGCTTATTTTTGTATGTGGTGCTAAGGATCTAACCAAGTGCCTCACACGTCCTAGGCAAGCACTCTGTCACTGAGCCCCAGCCTCAGCCCCATCCCTAGCCATTTTTATTTTTTATTTTGAGATAAGATGGCACCAAGTTGTTTAAGTCCTCACTAAATTGCTAAGGATGGCCTTGAACTTGGGATCCTCTTGCCTAAGCCTTTGGAGCCACTGGGATTAAAGGTGTGCATCACTGCGCCTGACCAGAAAATTTTTTTTTTTTTTCCTAGTTGTAGGTAGACACAATACCTTTATTTATTTTTATGTGGTGCTGAGGATCAAACCCCGTGCCTCATACATGGTAGGCAAGCACTCTACCATTGAGCTACAACTGTAGCCTGAAAAATTTTTATCTTTGAGAAGAAAGGCTGGTAGTTATAGGCTGCCTTTAGGAACAGAATGTGGGAGTAGGATTCCCACTGAAGTTTTGAGCTAAAAAAAAAATTTGTATTTTTAAGATAAATGGAGTAGATGTTTGATTGCTTTCTGGTTTCAAAAGGAGAAAAGGTATTTTAAGTTCTGAATATTCACTTGAGAGCTTATTTTATTTATGTGTGTTGTATTAGTTGACCTTTCAGTTATATTTTTTCTCCTTACCTACTACTGTTGCTCTTTTCTTAAATTTTATTCCATGTTTTGTGTATTCATATTTTGAATAAAGTGTTTTTATGCTATCATAGGTGTAAAATAAAAGATGATCTTACAACTATAAGACATTCTATTATTAAAAAGCAAGGAGAGTGGTATAAAAAATGGGAAGAATTTCTTGGTTTGTCTCCTTTCAGTCTAATTAAAGAGTCAACTCCAGTAAGTAATGTTGATTTGCCTTTTGGAGTATGGTTTAATTTTGGTAACTTTTGATTTACCATGTTACAAACCTTGGAACACTATGTATGTTATCATCTTTGAATCTGAGTCTAAAGTTCAAGTTTTGGTTTCTGTAATTTTTCTAAATATGTAATAGAATTTTTATTAAGTTACTGTTGTCATTTATAGTTAATATCTTTTAAATTCAGAGGGCTATATTAAAAAGAAAATGAAGATGGGTGGGGTGGTATATGCCTGTAATCCTAGCTACTTGGGAGACTGAGGCAAGAGGATTGCAAGTTCAAGTTCAGCCTGGGTTACCCTGTCAGAAAAACCAACACCAAAACAAAAACCCAGAAGAACTGCATGTGAGACACTCTCATATCTGAGACATAGTTGGAAGACAAAGTAATAGGCTTGTTTCTAATATTGTATTCTTTGGTTTAAAAATAGTATGGGATATATACTTTGTAATTCTACTTTTGTTGGGAAAAGAATCATTTGTATATTATTGTTATTGTGGTAGTTAATATGTTTCCTTCAAAATTGTGAATTCTGTATTTAAAGGCTGTGGATCTTTTGCCACCTATGTCTCCCCTTTCATTTGATCCTGTGTCAGAGGAAGTATATACAAGGAGTATTCTTTTTCAGTATCCTGCTTCACTTCCAGGTTGGTTATTTATCTTTTTCTCTTTTAAACCTCCTTCCTGTCATTATTCTCATTATTATAATAGTTCTTTATATTTATTGCTTTTTTCCTCCAATTGTTTTTTATTGTGAGTAATGTACATAACATAAAATTCACCATTTCACTCATTGCAAAGTGTACAACAGAGTGACATTTAGTCAATTCACAGTTGTGCAATCATCACCACTATCTAGTTCCAGAACATTTTCATCGTATTAAAAGGAAACCTTTTATCCATTAAGTAGTCACTTCCCATTTCCTCCTGTTCCACTCTATGGCAGCCAGTAATTTACTTCCTGTTGCTATGGATTTCCTTCTGAATATTTCACATAAGTAAAATCATACAAAATGAGGTTTTTTGTGTCTGTTTGTTGCTTACAGTTTTTCACTTTATATGCAGTATTTACAAGGTTTGTCCATGTTGATGAATATGTATATCAGTCCTTATTTTCTTTTTCCTTTTTTTTCTTTTTTGTTTTTTTGAGACAGTGTCTTGCTATGTTGCCAGGCTGCCCTTTGATTTCTGGGCTCAGGTGATCCTGCCTCAGCCTGCCAAATTGCTAGGACTACAAGCATGTTGCACTGTGCCTGGCCTTGAAAATTTCTTTTATAGTTCACTAATTCCTTTTTAGTTATATTTGATCTGCCTTTTTTTTTTTTTTTTTTTGGCAGGGATGGAACTCAGAGGCACTTGACCACTGAGTCACATCCCCAGCCCTTTTTATTTTTTGAGACAGGGTCCTGTTAAGTTGCTGAGGCTGGCTTTAAATTCACATTTCTCTTGCCTCATCCTCCTGAGTTGCTAGGGTTATAGTGTGCTTCACTGTGCTCAGCTTGATCTGCCTTTTGATCTATTTTTAGTATTTAATGTTCATGAATATCTAATTTCTAGATGCCTTATTACGCTTCTTTTTCAGAACTTTTTTCATGGTCTTCTTTCATTATGGCTTCTTTTGTTTCTTTTTTTGCTAATTATTTTTTGTTACTGGAACTTGAACCCAGGGGTGCTTTCCTTTACCACTGAGCTACATCCCCAGTTCTTTTTATTTTTATTTTGAGACAGTCTCACTAAGTTGTTTAGACTTTCACTAAGTTGCTGAGGCTGGCTTCAATTCAGATAGTCCTGCCTCAGTCTCCTGAGTTGCTGGGATTACAGTTGAGTACCCTAGCACCTGCCTCCTAACCATTTTAAATATACTGACTTTGTCTTTTTAATTTTTCTGACTCTGTCTCACTTATTTCTGCTTCTGTATTTTCTGCTTGCCAGTCTCATGGTTTTTGCTTCCTATTAGAACACTTGATCATGATTTCAACTTTATTGGGTCTCCTTACATCTGAAGGAGTCTTGGGAGATCTGGGTTATAAAATAGCCTCTATAGATTACTGTAGAGATGTAGATATTTCCTTTGAATTAGACTAGTTAATGTCTTTGGGATTCCTACGACAAGTAGCCATTTTGGATTTTACACCTCTTTTTAAGTAGGAAAGTTTTAAAATTTCATTATTTTTCCCCCCACTCAGGTAGATAGCAAGAAACTTGCTACTTCTCCATTCCATTCGGAAGAATTTGCATAATCCCTTTTTAAGGTTAGAGCAGCCATTGCAGTGTCCTGGCTTTATGTCATTTATGTCTCATTTCAGATCCCAGTGTGAGTGGCCTGAGATATTGTTTGCTGTTAGTTAAATAGGCTAAGCCCCTAGAGCCTGCCTGCCTAATCAGATCCCCCCTTTCTTAGTTTGAGCTTGCCATTCCGATCAGACTTTCTGTCTTTTACTGATATTTATTTCTTCTTTTGGTTATTCTTTTATTTTTCCTACACTGTATTCAGCAGTTCTAGTGTATTCATGGTAGGGTACCAATTAGTGTTTGTTTCTGCTTGATTTGCTCTGCTGTGAGTTCAGTTTTTTTTTTATCTTTCAAATGTCTTGTTTTGTCTGTTTTCTCATTTTCTATTTTCACATCTAGTTCTCATTTCTTTTCTTTTTTTTTAAAATTTCTGTGCTGGGGATTGAACCCAGGACCTCTCATACATGTTAGGCAACAGCTCTACCACCTAGCCCATCATTTCTTGAATTTGCGTTCAAGCTAGCTATTCTTCTTCTATTTTTTTGACTTTTAAAAACTTTTCATACATATGTAGGGTAATAATGTCTGTCTCATTCTACCGTACTCCCCATCCCCACCTGCCTCACCCCTCCCCTTTCTCCTGTCTGCCCAATCCAAAGTTCCTTCATTCTTCCCTACCCACCCCCCACTATGGATCAGCATCCATTTATCAGAGGAAACATTTGGCCTTTGGTTTTTTTGGGATTGGCTTATTTCACTTAGCATGATATTCTGCAGTTCCAGCCATTTGCCTGCAAATGCCATAATTTAATTCTTTAAGGCTGAGTAATATTCCATTGTGGACATGTACCACATTTTCTTTATCCATTCATCTGTTGAAGGCATTTAGGTTGGTTCCATAGTTTTGTCAAGCTAGCTATTCTGCCTCCAATATTCAATTTGTTCCATATTCGCAATGGCTGTCAGTGATCTTTCTTTAAATATAATCCCTTTCATTTTCTGATAAAAAACACATTAATTAATGGCTTCTTATCTGCAGTGGGGAAAAGTTTGAAATGTTTACCAGCTTTTACCTTTCAAACTTTCTTACATGCTAGAGTAAATGTTTCAACTCTGGCTCTCTGTCATAGATGGTATTTATAGTGGTATATAACAATTTTTGTTTACGATTTTTCTTCTAGTTTTGTAGTAGACTTGTATTTGTGCTTATTTTTGGGATGTTTTATAAGCATTAGCAGTTTCATTACAATTAGTAGGTGCCTGAAGGTGTTGAAAATGTTATGAGAAATGGCATACTAGCTGGGGATATAGCTCAGTTGGTAGAGTGCTTGCCTCACATGCACAAGGCCCTGGGTTCAATCCCCAGGACCACAAACAAAACAAAAACAAGAAATGGCATACTAATAATGATGGATTAAAATGAAAACTTTACATAGTATTTATTTATTTTTTATTTTTTATTTTTTTTGGTACTGGGGATTGAACCCAGGGGCACTCCAACACTGAGCCACATCCTCAGCCCAATTTTGTATTTTTTATTTAGAGACAGGGTCTCACTGAGTTGCTTAGGGCCTTGCTAAGTTGCTGAGGCTGGCTTTGAACTCGCGCTCCTCCTGCCTCAGCCTCCCAAGTGCTGGGATTATAGGCGTGCGCCACCGCGCCCGGCTTTTACATAGTATTTACACTGGCTTCTGATACTGTGCACTTGGGACACATGTACGAATAGGGAAGTGTCTTGGAAGCCAACATGTTGAAAGAGGAGTAGTTTCTGCAGTTTCAAATCCTGTGTAACGTAGCTCTGGCTTTCTGATTTCCCTCTATATACCCCCTACCTAGAGTACCATAGGGCATAATCCCTATGCTTCAGTACTGTATTCTCTCAATACCTTTATACCTTCTTCCCTCTCCCCAGTTTGGGCTAGATGTCTCTCCTGACTTCTTGCATTTTGTACATACTTCTGTATAATAATACTTCAGCAGTATATCACTTTATATACTTCAGCAGTATATCACTTAACTGACTCTCTGGAAGCATGGTCTCCATCTTCTCTTTCTTTCTCACATTGTTAGTACAGTAGTGGCACATAGTTATTGAATGATAAGATGATAAGTAGATATGAAGATTGATTGCTGCATAAATGCTGTGCTGAAATATGCTAAACACTAGCTTTTTGGCCTTGCTGGTTGATGTGCTAATTGCATGACTTTTATACTTAAACAGGAAACATGGTTATATTGTTTTAGTATGAGTTTCCAGTTCAGTTGTCTGTTTTTTTTTTTTTTTTTTTTGCATTGCTGGGTATCAAAGTCATGGCCTTGCACACATAGCAGTCTTTTTGTAAAATTTTTTTTTAGTTGTAGGTGGACACAATATCTTTATTTAATTAATTAATTTATTTTTATGTGTTGCTGAGGATTGAACCCAGTGCCTCACACATTTGAGGCAAGTGCTCTAGCACTGAGCTACAACCCTAGCCCTATAGCAGTCCTTTTTTTTTTTTTTTTTTTTGAATCAGGGATTGAACTCAGGGGCACTTGACCACTGAGCCACATCCCCACCCCTATTTTGTATTTTATTTAGAGCCAGGGTCTCACTGAGTTGTTTAGGGCCTCACTAAGTTGCTGAGGCTGGCTTTGAACTCGAGATCCTCCCTTGTAGCAGTCTTTTTATAAAAGCTTACTATTTAGATTTTCTCCATTTTGTGCCTATCACTTTACCTTAACAATTGGATAAGTCTTTTCTTATTAGGGTTTATGTTATTTTCTGATTTCTTGTGTTTAGAAGTTGTTCTGGGGCTAGGGGTGTAGTTTAGTAATAGACTGCTTGTCTAATGTGTGAAGACCTGAGTTTAATCCCCAGCACTACTAAAAAAAGATTCTAGAATTTCAAGAAATACTTGAATATTATAATGAATGAACATAAGAGTAACTATTTTTTCTACTTTAGATATACCGAAGCAACATAACGAAGAAAAGGATTGCAAAGCAGATGTTGATACCTTCGTAACTGTGTGTGATCTAGCCAACAGGTACAACAAATTTGATATTTATATTGACTTCTTATTTTTTTAAATTTATTTTCTTTTAGATCTGCAAGACAGTAGAATATATTCTGACATATGTACATGGAGTATACTTATTCTAATTAGGATTCCATTCTTGTGGTTGTACATGGAGTTATATTGGTCGTATATTCATTATATGAACATTGGAAAGTTATGTCCAATTCATTCTGTCTTTCCTATTGCCCTCCCTCCTCTCTTCCCTTAATTCCCCTTTGTCTGATCTACTGAACTTCGTTTTTCCCTCCCTCCTCTTTTTGTGTGTTAGCATCCAAATATCAGAGAGAACATTGGCCTTTGTTTTTTGGGGATTGACTTATTTTGCTTGGTAATTCTCCAATTCCATCCATTTATCTTCAAGTGCCATAATTTCATTCCTCTTTAAGGCTGAGTAATATTCCATTGTGCATATATACACCACATTTTCTTTATCCATTCATCTTTTGAAGGGTACCTAGGTTGCTTCCATAATTTAACTATTGTGAATTGAGCTGAAATAAACATTGATGTGGCAGCATCCCTGTAGTATGCTGATTTCAAGTCCTTTGGGTGTATACCGGAGGAATGGGTTAACTGGGTAAAATGGTGGTTCCATTCCAAGTTTTCTGAGGAATCTCCCTACTGCTTTCCAGAGTGGTTGCACCAATTTGTAGACCAACCAGCAACGTATGAGTGTATCTTTTCCCCACATCTTTGCCAACATTTATTGCTACTTGCATTTTTGATAATTGCCCTTCTTACTGGAGTGAGATTAAATTTCAGTGTAGTTTTAATTTGTATTTTTCTAATTGTTGGTGATACTGAACATTTTTTCATATATTTGTTTACTGATTTTCTTTCTTCTGTGAGTGCCTGTTCAGTTCCTTAGCCCATTTATTGATTGTCTTATTTGGGTTTTGGTGTTAAGTTTTTTGAGTTTTTTATATATACTGGAGATTAATGCTGTATCTGAGGTGCAGGTGGCAAGGATTTTCTATATTAATTTTAGTCCCATCTTAAACTAATTTCCAAATTTTCTACATAACTTCCCTATCTTAACCAGGCAGTATTTTTCTGCTGTAGACCCACATTTTCAGAAAAGATTCACCATTTATGATGCATGGCCTTTTTTTTTCCTATCTGTACTTTAAATATTGTGTTTCATGGGGACTATCTGATATTGAAGAAAAAATATATATAGAAATTATCTAATGTAAGTTTGGTGGGCATTTTTGCCTTTTTATGTATGTGTGAACTTTTATGAAAACCATTCTGTAAACTAAATTCAAGAATTTGGGGCCCTTTGAGGTCATCTAGTTTGTTAGATTTCAGACTATTCTGCTGTGATCTGGTACTGTGGCTGAATCTAATTTAGGCTTTGGTTGCTTCAACTGTTTCCCATTTCAGTGTGAGTTCTTCACTTATCTGTATTGTATACTAAGGCTTTTGACAATCAACTTGATAAAAATATTTCCATGCTTTGAAAAAATATTGGGAGATTTCTGATTTATTCTAACGCCCAAATTTAACATATAAAAAACCTGAGCCTTGTTTATTACAGTTTCCTTCAGGAGTAGTCCTATTTTCTTTATTGCCCATTTTCTCTGTTATCTCATTTTGGCTCTTAAAACTGATGACGGCTTATATAAGGGAAAAAAAAA
>JAJEJO010005522.1:701478-713744 GCA_020662805.1 Glaucomys volans | reverse complement strand
TATGAATGCACAGATGGTGTGACTCTGTGTACAACCAGAGAAACAATAGCTGTACTCCATTTGTGTTCAATGAATCAATAAATAAATAATAAAAAAAAAGAACTCTGTAGAGACAGAAAGCAGATTAGTGTTGTGTAGGATGGGGAGTGAATAACAAGGGAATAAGAGAATAATAGATAAAAGGTATGTGATTTATTTTTGAGGTAAGGAAGATGCTCTAATTCACAATAAGGAGATGGGGGCTAAGGAAGAATAGAAGTCCTTTGGATTAGGCAGAGGGGAATGAAGAGAGGGGAGGGCATATAGAAGTAGGAAAGATAGTAGAATGAATCACAGATTACTACCCTATGTGCATATATGATTGGTGTGCTTCTACATCATGTACAACAAAAAGAATGAGAAATTATACTCCATTTATATATGATGTGTCAAAATGCATTCTACTGTCATGTATAACTAATTAGAAAAAATAAAAGAATGAACAAAAGATCACAATAGAAACTTTCCAAGGGGAAACATACACACACACACACGCACACACAGACACACACAGAAACAAATGACCAAAAGACTGTGAAAAGTGCTTAATTTCATTAGTTAGCAAGAGAATACAAATATACAAATCAAAACCACAATGAGATGTCACTACATACACATCATATACATAGGATTAATAGAACCAACAAGTTAGACAATAACTAGTCTGTGGGAATATATTGATAACTTGAAACCCTCCCACCCATTCTTTTGAAAGGAATGTAATCTGGTGCAGTTATCCAAATTATTAAACATAGAGTTACCATAGGACTCAGCAATTCCATTCCTAGATATATGTGTAAGAGGAGTACAAACATATGTCCACAATAAAGTTAATTCATGAATCTTTATAGTAGTATTATTCATAATAGCCAAAAGGTGGAAATAACCTAATTGTTCATCAGCAGTCAGATGGATAAAAAAGTGGCATATTTATACAATGGAATAGTTTCATGGCCATAGGAAGAAAACAGTAATATGTCTGGCAGTTTGTATGAACTTGAACATACCAGTCACTAAGGTTCACATAGTATATGACTTCATTCATATGGAAATCCAGCATAAAGAAATCTGTAGAAACAGAAAGCAGATTAGTGGTGTGTAGAATGGTAAGTGAATAACAAGGGAATAAGAGAATAATAGATAAAGGGTATGTGGTTTATTTTTGAGGTGAGGACGATGCTCTAAAATTGTGTTAATGGTTACATCTACTTGCGGACATAGTAAGATCCATTGAATTATACATTTTTAAATCAACAAATAAAAATTCTATTTATTATGTTCATTATATCTGAAATACATATACAATGTTGAATGACTAAATTGGGCTAATTAACCTGTGCATTACTTCAAATAGATAAATTATAGCAAGTGAATTATATTTCAAGTGAATTGTATGTCAGTAAGGCTTTTTCCTTTTTTAAAGGAAACTAGTGGATTTGTTAACTCATGCTGTACATTTAACTCAAAGGCTAGACAGCAACTACACAACAGACGAATAATATGAATTCTGGAAAAAAGACATATGGTAATGTGTCAAATCTTACAGAATTGAACTGAATATTCAGTTCTTATAGATGAAGAACACAAAATATTCAGCATCTTTTATACTAAAGCAAATTATTTGCCAATGCTGAAAAAATGAAGCAGGAATACTAATAAACCAGAATTCAATTTCTATTGAAAAAAAGGAGACTTAAACTGGAAGCTCTCACGAATCCTTTTTGACTTACATTGAAATTCAAAAGAGTTATCAGTGGTGCCCTTTGAAATATTTCTTCAGAAAAAAATTTCTAGAGGAAGAAAATAAAGATAAAGAGTATACTTTAGAAAGGAAAGAACAGGTGGCTGAGATATAGGTATCCACTGAGATATCAAGAGAGTCATAGAATGAGACAAACATCATTACCCTATGTACATGTATGAATATGCAAATGGTATGATTCTACTTTGCATGCAACCAGGATAACCATGGTTGTCCTCCATTTGTGTACAATGAATCAAAATTTAAAAAAATAAAAATAAAAAAAGAAAGAAAGTATGGTTGACTGCTCTAGACAAGGTAAACCAGAAGATCAAGCACAGGTAGGAAAATTTCAAAAAAAAAAAAAAAGTAGAAATTTAATTATTGACAGTCAACACCTAAACCTGAATTAAAGAGCTACATTTAATGCTATCAGATTGCAAGGCAGTCAAAGTTACTTGCTGCCTAAAAGTTTAAAATAAGTTGGTCATAATGATCGGCAGGAATGACTGAAACACTTCTAAGTAGGCAGTTGGGTATTTTAGAGGGAGACTTTAATTTCATCTGTAGGCAGGACTTCATCATTGAGAGCCCGTTCAAACATACTTTGTAGAGTATGCTTCTCAGAATATTTTATATATATATTATATTATATATATTTTATATTATATTATATATATTATTATATTATATATATATTATATTATATATATTTTATATATAATATATACTTTATATATATATTTTATAACATAAAATATATTATTACAAAATTGGTGAAAATTATTTGAAAATTATTTTGAAGATAGTGAACAGAGGTTGAAAACACGAAACATAGAATAAAGTATTACAAAGAGAAAGACCATGTGGAAAAGAGAGACAGTACGTGACTTTAGAAGTATTATTGCATTATAAAATTCATATATAGATTTTCTCAAGAATGTATTAATATTAACTTAAAAGAAGGCTGACTAGGTGCTCAATCAGTGCAGATCAATGCATGTATTTTAGTTACTCTACAGTCGCTTTCCTCTGTGTCAGGATTCATTCCTTCTACAGTCTTTCTCAGGCTTCTCCCCTTGCCCAGTTTTGTTCTTGCTTTGTGTCAGTCCTAGATTTCAATTTGAACACTGACATTGACTTTGTGATCTTAGGGATCGAAGTAGGGAATTGTTTTATTAATGTAGTGTGTTCACATTCCCTATTTGCAAACATGGTAGAGTTAGGGGTAAGAGAAGAATCAAAAAAAAGATGACAGGTTGAAGTTGGAGGAAACAGTAAGACATGCTCTTGAGTTAACAAAGGGTTTTATGTTTGGGGGTACCCCACTAATGCAAATCTTCTCTGCTTTTTTGTTCTGACTGCACTTGCCTCTGACACCTCATTTCTATGGTTTATTCAGGTCTTTCTCTCTCCCTGTAGATGCTCCAGACTTTTTGTGGGAGGACTCTCCTTTCTTCTTTTCATTCTTAGAAATTGTGGCTTATGCTTTATATCAGTCAGGGTTCCCTAGAGGAAAAGAACTAGCAGAATATATATAATTATAAAAGGGGATTTATTAGATCAGCTTACACAATCAGAGGCTGGATAGTCCCACCAAAGCTCTCTGTGAGCTGACATGCTGGGGAAACCAGTAGCTGCTCAGTACAAGAACTTGGAATTATTCGAACAAGAAGCGCTGATGATGCAGCTCAGGTCCATAGCTGAAGACCTGGAAGCTCCTTGGAGAGTCACTGGTGTGAATCCCCATTCAAAGGCTGTAGAATCTGGAGTCTAATGTGCATGGGTGATGGCAGTAGGACCCAATCAAGAAGAACAGCTGTGAGAACCTCCCTGTTCTTCCATAGTTCTCTCCACCTAGACCTCCAGCTTATTGGACTGTGCTGCCCACATTCAGTTGACTCACACGCTTTACCAATTTTCTACACAATCTAGTCAAATAGACAAGCATGTTTAACTATCACATCCTTGCAAATATTGTAAAATGCTAAACTACTGTGTGAATGATGAAAAGGTCAATTGCTATCTCTTCCCACTGCAGCTATGCATCATACCTTAGCAGTGGATATGTAGAGGCAATACATATGTTTTCTTTTCTGTCTTCAGGAGTGATTTTACATTTTCAAATAGGGTTGAGAAGGCAGTAGCATGGAAGTAGGGAGGAATAGCTATTTTGGAGCTGTTGGGGACTTTGCTGGTATCCAGTAGTCATATTATTTAGGGGGCTAACACTACTTTGATTCTTTCTAGGAGAATATGACATAGAAGGTCTTTCTATTAAGGGGTAACTAGAGATATACAAATGTAAAGCTTCTTGCTATTTCTATGAAATTTCTCTAGGTCAGAGACCAGATGAAAACAGAAAGCATGTATACTCACTAAGAATGTGAATAGGCATCTGAGAAAGTCCTGTGAATTATTTCTCCAATTTCACTAATCAAAACATTGTTTGGTAAGAGCTAGTTGATAGTCAAGTAGCCTTTTAAATGATGTTACTTAAATCAAGGAAGTTGACTTGGAAAGCCTGTATTATAACACATTGAGGTGATTAATGGTATTATATACCTGCTCCATCAAAATTCACTTCTCAGATAAAGTGCTATTCATGTAATACCTCTTTTCATTTTTACCAAAGTGCTTTAACACAGAAAAAGCAAAATTTTAGACTCAAGTCTTATTTTTGCATGGTGTTTTTTATTTCTTGGTGAGGGATGTCTGGAGCTTTTGGTTTCCATTATTAAAGGACAGACATAGTAGATGGAATTTTTTTTTAATTATGAGTTTTTAAAAGTAAAGAAATAAGAGAAAAATGAATAATTCTTACATTATTAAAAATAATATTCTGATGATACTCATGCAAAAACTGAAATTATATAAAATTGTATCTGCTTTATAAAATTTCATTAGAAATATATGTATTTATACAACACGATTCAATTAATTTTAAAAAATTTTAACAGATTTTCCCCCCAGATTTATTTAGGGTTGCTGAATTAAATGCAGATGTCCACTTAGATTAGAATCTCAGATAAACAACAAAGTTTTTGTATCCTGAGTACATTGTGTGGACCATACTTACACTAAAAATAATTCCTTGTTTATCTCACATTCAAATTTAATTGAGTGTCCTGCATTTTCATTGCTGAATTCAGCTAACCCAAGTTCTAATTATTCTAATGGATATCTCCTCTATTTACAGAATATTTATATAGGTCAGGGAAACTATAAAGATGTTACATAATCATCCTATTTAGGAAATCTGTAGAATGATCAAGAAGAGACCTTATATTTTGAATCATTTCAAACATGAAATAAGATCTGAAGGTTTCCAAAGGAAAGTGAAATTAGGACTGACCTTTTAACACTTGGGGTAAGTTACTAATCATTTTTTAATTTTGTTTACTTGAAAGTGACAGGAGATATTTAGCAATTAGAAAGAGGAAAAAATAAATAAAATAGAGAAGGCAATGACCTAAGCGAAGGACAGGTATGAACAATTCAAAGTGTGGTAGGTGAGTTAATATATAACTTTGAAGCCCATTTTCAATTTTATTCATACCATACTTATTATATACCAGGATTTGTTATAAATACATATTTACCAACTCTTGACTCAAAACAGGTCTTCGAATAGGTATTGCTATTAGCCCAATTTTACAAATGAGAAAACAGGCAGGGAGATATTAAGAACCTTGTTGGACAGCAATTATGGTGGATATGGGATATGAGATCCACTAGTTTGGCTCCCTTGTCTTTTTTCCAAACCACTATTCTATTTTGCTTTTACTACTAATTTTCCTTTAAGGATAAGCTATCATAACTGAAATTAGAAATTAATTTGTATACTAGTGTATAAGGCATGCTTATAATTTGAAGTAACTGGTACCAGAAAAGGACAGAAAGTAACTACTTAAAATGAAGAATGATTTTTCATGCTAACCAGTGATAAAAATGTTTTGATGCTTTTCAAAATGAAACTGCAATGTATGTAAATAAACATAATTTTGCCACAATACATAATTTTTATAATGGCAATTGTATATTACTTCTTAGATTTAAAAATTAATCTCTGATTTTTTACAGGGAGGGGTTTGGGCATAATTTTTCAACCAATCTGTAAAATACCTTGTGGTAACCTGTAATTGGTATTTTTTATCTTCAGATGTTCCCAGTGATCACAGTGAGCACAAACTTTTACACACATATCTACTAATTCATTAACTTTACCTAGAATTCGTTTTTTGGTTCCTAAATCATTCTTTTATGAATCATCATTCTTGTTGATTTGCTTTCCTTCAGGTTCAACTGGTCTAACTCTGAAATTATCTCCCATAAATTTGCTATTTTCAAGATTTGTAATTTTACTTTGTAATCAATTTTTATTGCTTTTAAAATTATTTCTGCAAAACTTTTGCAGAATCAAGCAAAAATGTAGAAATTGGCCACAGCCTATTATAATGGTCAGATAAAGATTAGTTTCAAAGGGAGAAAGATGCTTGAGTAGATATTAATTTCATATGATAATTTCATTGATAATATTTTAATGATATAATAACGCTTGCTTCCCAGCATAAGCAGCACGGCTGTAAGAAAGAATAATGGATATCATATGAATCACTATCAATTACCTATGCTGATATATTTGGAATATTTTTCAGATATTAATTACTATTCACAGAATTTTCCCAGATGAACAGAAGCCATTGTCATTAATAATTTCTAACTAAATGAAAGAAGGTTAAAGATTCTATAGTTTTTGGCAATATAAAAGATTTTAAGAGGTAAGATCTCTTGGGTTTGAAATTTAAATTTTTTAGTGTCAGCTACTTTAAAACTCAAACAGATGTGTACCAAATTTAAACAAACTCCATTGAAAACTGCACTGAATATAATATATTTTAATATTATACAATATTATCAACAACTAGCATATAACTTAGTGGGAAACTTATTTTTACCTTACAAACTTTTAATGTTTGTCTTATAAATGTAGAACAGATGCCAAAGTCTTTCCCGAAAGGTTGAGAATGCCTCTATTAGAAAGGTCTGGAACATTGACTAAAAGCCTTCTCTCTTTACCCAATCCAACCTATGAATATATGAAACAGACATTATTACCCTATATACATATATAACTACGCAACCAGTGGGATTCTACATCATGTACAACCAGAAGAATGAGAAATTTTACTCCATTTATATACGATGTATCAAAGTGCATACTACTGTCATGTAAAACTAATTAGAACAAATAAAAAATTGCGTAGTTATAGGAACAGGGGAAGGGAAAAGGGGAGGGAAAGGGGAAGTACCTCAGTACTTCCAATTCAGACTGAATTAAAGCAAAGTATACTCCATGCTTGAATAATTATGCCTAAATGAACCCCAATAATATATGTAATTATAAAGTACTAATAAGAAAAAAAAAACATATGCACTGTGAAAAGCAATTAACACTGCTAGATTTAATTTTTTAAATTTTAAGCTGTTTCTGGAAACTGGATTGTTTTGTGCTAGTGAGATAACTGGTAACTGTTTTCATATAGACACTAAAAAACTGAAACTGTGAGAATAGATACAAAGAGAAGAAAAGAGAGAAGAGAGAAATACAGAAATGACATGTAGAGAAATATCATAATTACTTTTTAAAATTTTTCACTAAATGTCAAGATTTATGGTGGAATGGAATATAAAATTTCTGAGAATCTATGGATTCTTTCATCTGTTCCTATGGTATATAACATAGAAATCAAACTTTCCTGGCATTGTGATTGAGACTAAGGGGAAAGTACTCATTGTTGCTAGGTTCTTCCACCTGCAGGGCTGCAGCTAGTCAATTGAGAGACCCAGGAGGGTAACAAGGACCTTTGAGAAGGCACAAGATGCTTCCAGAAGGTCTCAAGGTGTGTGTGCTAAGGTCTGTGAACACCAGGGAACCATTTCCCTGGCTGGAAATGAGACTGTGCCTCATACTCTGCAGAAATCTGTTGTTATCTTTCTCTCATACTCATCATTGCCTGGTTGTGATAACTGCACAGGACTACAAAGGACAATATCAAGCTCAATGAATCCAGAAAGTAACTCTACAGGTAAGAAAATGTGTGATAGTAGGCCTGAATGTGGCTACTTCACACAGAAATCCCTCATATTCCCTCCACCGCCAGATCATGGGCATTCTCAATTCGTCCTACTGCTGACTGTAACATTCCATGTTCTTCATTGAAAAGGATTTTCCAGTTGTTTCTGTGCACAATACTGTGCTCATTCCTCATCTGCCTCTTTGAGTTCTTCTGATACATCTCATACTCAGACTGTGGATATTTTCCACAAATAAGTCTTTCAGACTTTGCTCTTCTTTGAAATATTTAATATTAGGTATCCACTCTCATTGATTTAACTCTTATTACTCTGTATTAAAATTACATATGTATTTCCCCCTGACCTTTCTCACGATTCCACTTGAATATCTGCATGGCAGTTAGTCACTGCCTACGATCATCTTGCTTTTAATTTCTAACTCCATGTGTTTAAACCCCAAACTAACATGTACCCCAATAAAGTATGTCAAAACACAAACAGAAAATGTACAAAATAGAAAAGACAAATGATTAACAAACATAAAATGCTCAAAATCACTAGTTATGAAAAAATGAAAATCAAAACAAAAAGTCATACCATTTACACCTATCAAGCTGTCAAGGACTGTATTAAAAAGAAAATTATAATAAAAATTATTATTGACTAGAGGGAAAGGAATTGGATACTCTCATATACTGTTGACAGAAGAGTAGCTTAACAAAACTTTTCTGAAATGAAATTGAGCAATATGTATCAGAAGTTTTAAAACAACACCTAAATTATAACCCAATAATTCAATTTCTCAGCATACGTTATAGGGTAAAATGCTATACATATAGTGCATATGTCACAGCATGTTTTTACAATGAAAAAGTGATATTATGTAATTATGCAGAAAAGGAGACAGAAGGGCTTAGCTAAAAATAATGATATGTCTATACAATAAAATGTTATACAGCCAAACAAATGTATTCACAGAATTGCAATGCTAAAAGATATTCTTGATACATTACAGTTAAGGTAAGTTCACGTTAAGTTTATATTAAGTGAGAAAATATAGGGGATGATACAGTATGTAGACTATCACATTACATTTGTAAAACCTGGTGCACAGATATGGAGAGAACACAATGGAGTACAGACTGCTTTTGGGTAAATTTTCTACTTTCTCCCTGTTGTTCTCCCCACTTATTTCCATAAGGTATTTGTGTTTGGTTTTGTGGCAAGAAAATAATATTTCAAAAAATAATATATTCATTTCCCATCCAAATTAGGTCTTATTCTGGATTTCTAATAATGTCAGGGGCATTCTCATTCTTAGTCATCCATATTCACAGCCATTTTATATTTCCTCTGCCTGATACTTATTCTAATGTTACCCAAATACCAATGTTTCTCAACTTGTTTCTATTTTCATCTCATTGACAGAATTATCTTTATTAAATATTACTCTTGCAAATAAATTTCCATGCTTAAAACTTGCCCTTGTAGAAGGGGAAGCATTTGGGGTTCCACTCTGCTTACTGTTTATACAGCTTATAAAAATTTCTTAACTTGTGTATGATTTGTGCTGTATAGAATACATGTTATACTTTGATATAAAGTAAACAAATCAAAACAAAAATCTGCTTCTTACCTGATAAAGTTCAAAATCCTTAGCTTCACAATCCTCCTTAACAGGGATCAAATCTGATATTCCTCATCATAAGAAATGCTAATAGCATTGGTTGAGCTATTTCCATATTTGGACACTAATTTTACAAGTAATAATACAGAGACTGATGGTGGCATCAATAGAGGACAATGTTCATTAATTCTTGCTGCAGACCCAACAGAGCTGTCAGCTTCCTGCCCACTGGTGGAAGAGATTTCATTTGAATCTCTTAGTTATTGCACATCTGTGGATAAATCCCTTCCCTTCCCTTCCCTTCCCTTCCCTTCCCTTCCCTTCCCTTCCCTTCCCTTCCCTTCCCTTTTTTCCTTCCCTTCCCTTCCCTTCCCTTTTTTTCCTCCCTACCTGTCTTACTCTCTTTTGCATAAATCAGACAAAGTATGTTTTTACTGCCTACAAGCAAAACAATCTAATTGCTCAAGATTATTTACCTGGAGCATGTGTTAGGGCTGATATTTGAGCTCAGGTAGATGGCGGCAAGCCTTCTACCCTTAACACTTCCATTGGAGTACTGTTATAAGACTCTAATACAACATTGGTTTAAACTCACACTTGTCCACTTTTATTAAATTTTACAAAAAACGCTTTTTCCCCCCAAATTATTCTTCCTTTGCTTTCTTTGAGCACTCCCAATGCTATTCAAATCCTTCCATTTATCATGAAAATATCCAATTCCTCTAAAATACTCATTCAACCCTTTAAACCATAGGGCACTTTCTTCACAGCACTTATTAACTGCTGGAATTTGAGACATAGATGATTCAACACCAAGAAGTTCTCGCCATTGGTTCCCTATGACTTGTGAGATAAAATCTAACCTTCAGAAACCACATGCAAGGCACTCTTGAGTCTGCTGTAACTCGACTTTCTCCCTTATGTCCCTTTCCCTTCTCTCCTCCTCTACCCAATCCCCACCCTCCTGCTCCATCACACAGATGGTTTCTCCTCCCCTAAGCAGCTGGAAACTTGTGAGATATTTGAAATCATATCCTGAAAAACATTGCTTTGTTCATATGGTTAACTCTAATTTGTTGTAAAACTTTCTTGTGACTTTTTTATGGTCATGCTTTGTAGTTCAATCTGAGTTCTACTGAAAGACATATTTACTTATTCAATAAATAAGTTGCATTATATTATGGCTTAAATCCTTAAGCGAATATTATAACTGAAAAATGTAGAATTTTATGTATTTTCTTTGAGATTTTTCCTGAAAAATATAGTACATTGTGTCATCATCACTCATATTTTGCCTCAAGGGAAAAAAAAAACTTACATTGTACAAAATAGGATGGAATACTATCCCTGAAAGTTAGAAGAACACTGCTGAAAACAAATCAATTGAGAATAAATATATTAGGAGTTACAAAAATGCCCTTTTATGCCTAAAGTTTATTGTTAATGGTTTATATGTTAAATGTAATACCTCAACGTGTCTCTGAAACACCATATCTTTTTATCTTAAATTTCAATAGTTAGCTGTTACCTCTTTTTTTCTAATGTAAGAGTAAACAAATTCTGTTGCTTTCTTAGTTGATACCTACTCAAATAGATATCGGCGTATTTGGGTTTTCAGGATTATTTTCAACGTGGGACGTGATCACAGAAATTCTTTGTCGGAACATCCCTAGATGTTATGACTTTTTCACTCTGCACGTAGATCTGAATATGTTTATTTGCTGGAGTGACACTTCTACAGGAAGCCTAGAGACTTGTTTAGTACATGGCACCCAAGTTAAATCTAAGTGTGGGTAAATTTCATTGCTTGTTTAGGTTTTACGAATATAATTACTGACTGTTAGACAATAAGAAATGGAAAACACTTAAGTGGCTTCCTTATACCTGGATCTGTTGATTTTGTTTTGTCAATGAGGGCTTTCATTAAGAACCACCAAAGGTTAGCCTCTCTCAATTGATGTAGTGGTAACAATTTACTCTCTCCTGCCATTGTAAAGATAGAATGAAAAGAACCTGTCCTTCAATCTGTTTGTGGTAGAGATTTTTTTTTTTAAGTATAAACATTGAATTCCTCTGCTTACTTGGAGATGCAAGGTCATTAACAGGGCACTTGAGAAGATTGGAATTACAGTCAATTGAGACGTTGAAACATCCTAAATGGCCTAATGCAGCAACTAAGTGCTTCTTGAATTCCAAAACTTTTACTTGAGCACAGCAATCATGAATTTCCATTGCCTTTAGTAAATGCTGCTTCACATAGTTCTGTGTGAAGAAGCAATGCGAATTTAAAGCGCTATTTATTTATTTGTTTTTTGCTTTGCAACATTTGTCAAGATGTAAATGTAAAATTTGATTTTCAGTTAATTATATACGATTTCATATTAAAATTAGTGGAAAATTACTGGAAAATAAACTTGGTGGTACAGCTAATGCCAATGCAACTTACTGTGTAATTCTAGAGCTAAATATGTGCAATATGGCCATTTGTAGAGACCAAATAAAAAATAAGTTTCTCTCTCTACACACAGACATACACACACACACACATACACAAGTGTCACCAATGATCAAATTTAGGCTGTTATGCACAGATGGTGTGACTCTACTTTGTGTACAACCAGTGAAACAATAGCTGTACTCCATTTGTGTTCAATGAATCAATAAGTAAATAAAAGAAAAAAAAAAAAAAAAAAAAAAAAAAAAAAAAAAAAAAAAAAAAATTTAGGCTGTTTAAAATTTAGTTTTTTAAAAAAGAAAATAAAAAAATTTTTTTCAATTCAT
>JAJEJO010005522.1:658629-701378 GCA_020662805.1 Glaucomys volans | reverse complement strand
AAAAAAAAAAAAAAAAAAAAAAAAAAAAAAAAAAAAAAAAAAAAAAAAAAAAAAAAACAAATTTAGGCTGTTTAAAATTTAGTGTTTGAAAATAGAACATAAATAAATTTTTTCACAGTCATAACCGACCACTGTAAAGTACTCAGGAGACCTGCACTGGTGATTGTCTCACCAATAGCAGGCTCGAGGTCACTTGACTTTTCTTGTTCTTTCCACTTTCATTGAACAAAAGGACATCATTAGATGACCCTTAAACATTTATGCACATCTCTAAAACTCTATGATGGTGGATTTACTTCTAAATTTCTGAAGCCATTTTTCATGTAATCAAAAATCCATTCTCTCATACATACTGTAAAAATCTTCCGCACTTGTTTTTATAAGTAACATGAAAACAAAGGTGGATGATTTTTACAATATGTGTTAGAGAAGGAAGTCTCTGTCAAGAACAAAGAAAAAGTCAGACACAGAGAAGGGCAGATCGTGAGGAAGGAATATTTAGATTTATAAAGCAAACCCAGAAACTGTGGGAAATATGTTGATAGACATTCTGTTGGTAATTAGCTCAGTGCCAAGAGGTGCTTGAAAGTCTAGACTTTCAGAGGAAGAAACTGTGAACTAGGAAATAGGATGCCAGCAGTACAGGTGTAGACATCTTTCTGAGATCAGAGTTAAAGGGGCAACAGGAAATGAGGTGGCAATTAAGTAATCAGCTGCTGTCAAGATTATATTTTTTTTCATGGAGACAGTCTAGGGCAAGGTCAAAGTTAAAGGTAAGGTTGAACGAAATAGGAATCAGATTTTTTTCCTAGATAAATAAATCTAAAAAAATACTTCTATAGAGTTGTACTGGGGCAGCAATGTATACTTCATAAACACACAAATTCTCAAACCTCATACCAGTAAATAACATGTTGCAGAATTACTTGTGAATACCTGGCATGGCCCCAGAATAGTACTGAGAAAACAACACCTCTTTGATCATGCTTTGGTACAAAGTCTACTAAATAATAATATGCATTTTTTGAAATGACTAAATATACACTTACAAAGTGGTCTATTCAAAGCCATTATAGACTAGTAAGCAAGTAATAAATGTTGTAAAGTCCATAACTACATATTCATATAATACACAGCTGTCACCTTCAATAGAGTAAAAAATGCAACTTCGCAACTATGTTTCTCTCTCTCTCTCTCTCTCTCTCTCTCTCTCTGTCAGTGCTGGGGGATCAAACGCAGGACCTTGCACCTGCTAAGCAAGTGCTCTTCCCACTGAGATAAAATGCCAGTCCCTTAGTCATGGCTCTTTAACCAATATCTACTTATAGAATATGGCTTAAATTCATCATTTTAAAATCTAACCTTGAACAGAGAAAACTTCTTTACCATTCTGAAGTAGCAGTTACTGAATTTAATATTTCGCTATTGTTTGTAAAACATTTTGGTGCCAAATGCTATTGCTGTAATATATTCTTTTATTGCAGGTAAGGTATCCCATTTAATAATTTAGTTATGAAATAAGTTACTAAAAGACACAGGAAGAACATCATTTCTAATAAGTTTGTTAATGTTCAGTGGAATTTGTTGAAAATAAAATTGTTTCTGCTAACCATGGGAACTCTAGTCACTACCTGGATGAAGATATAAAATAGGAATTTACCTCTCAACAAGAACCCATCCTCTCAGAATGCTTGCCTATCTTTGAGAATTGAAGAGGACATGTTTCCAGCAAAATTTTTATGGGTGATTAAAGCATTTAAATCTTAGAATATTTTCAAGTGTATTTAAGAAATTCAATTTATCATTTCATTCTTAGAATTTGTGAAAACTTTCATTACTCATATTTCATGGTAGAAAGTCAAAAGATCAAGCTGCCTTTTTATAATTTAAAAAGTCTCCATTATTACTCCAAGAGACAGCTGAACATTTCATAGTGCTCTCTCTGGGGGTAAAATAATTTTATTCATTGCATTATCTTATCTGAAACTCTGTGGAGCAAAAGGTGGCATGAAAAGGGTAAAAAGCCATGAGTCGTTTTCAGTGACCTCAGCCATTCTACCGTTTTGCTTTATAGCTGCCTCAGGAGCCATGCTGGATTGTCATTTTGGGTTGTGGGTTGGCAGTGCATAGCTCGTGCATAAAATCCAGTTTTGAGAATCATGCAGTGTGTTTACCTGATCCACATCCATCGGAGCATTCTATCTTTGCCAACATGTTTTTGCCATTTGGGGTTTGACTAATTTAATCCTACATATAACATAGAGAAGATTGCTTATTAAATTAGAATTTTTTTTAAATTATGAGAAAACTTTCCCGATAACAATGTAATAGAGCAAAAGACTGTTCCTGTTTTAGGGAGGAAATTAAGGCCCTTAGGAATGAAGTATCTCAACTGCCTGTCCATTCTCAGAACACCTCATTCTCCCACTCTCTCAAATCTCTTTTCTCTAGGGGTTCCTTTCTCTCAGTTTACAAACTTCCAATTCTCTCACACTAGAACTACTTGCCTTCATCATGTGTCTTCTGGAAAATGTTGTCCACCATCTCCCTCCCTCTCAACAGCACTTCCTGAACAATTGGATTCATCTCAGATGGATGTGGTTACAAATCTGTTATCACATCCCACGTGTAGCCCTCAGTCCCTGCCGTCTATCTAGCTTCTGCCCTCCTCACTCTGCAGAGATGATGTTTTATTTGTCCTTAGTGATCAAACCCAATGAACAGTTCGGTCTTTATCAGACGGTGTTTCAGTGAATGATCATTTTTTCTCTTTTTCAAAATTTCTGTTCCCTCATCATCCATGGCACTATACTTATTGGTTTTTCTTGCCCCTGCTTCTTTTTTCTCTCACCTGTTGGTTCTAATGCATCTGCAATTTAGCATTACTTTGCTTCCTGTGAGATTTCTCCTTTCTTATGATTTCGAGACTATTGAATCTATACGAGGATGATTCCCAAGTCTCCACCTCCAGCTCAGTCATTTATCTTTACTAAATGTATACATTCTCCATTGTGATTATCCCCCAAGCCCCTCCAACTAAAGTCCAAAGTGAAATTTACTATCTTTACTGAAATTGAGCTCTTGTCCTATATTCTCTGCCTAACTTGGCTGAATCAATTTCCATCTCAGCGCTAAAGCTAGATGTTTGATTGTTGACTTTTTTCATTGTCTTGTCCTCTCCCTGCTTGAGACTTAGAAGTAAACTATTTCATCAGTTAAGATGTCCATCTTATATTTTAACATCTCTGAAATCAAGATGCATCATAACAAACAATAATATAAAATGTATTTTTATAGATTTTAGTACAAAAGATATGTGTCCTATAGTTCAGTCCATGGTGCCTTACTTTAGGTGAGATGCAGTACTTCATAAAACCATCTCAGTATCTCCACTTCACTACCAATCCTCTAATTCAATAGTCTTCCTCACACTGAGAACTATCAAACACTGATGAAGGAAATTAGATATAAATAAATGGAAAGGAATCCCATATTCATTCTCTGGATCAATTATACTGTCGAAATGTCTGTACTGCACAAAGTGATCTACAGATTCAATGAAATCCCTATCAAAATTCCGATAGCATTTTTCACGGCAGTAGAAAAACAATCCTACAACTTCTGTGGAACCACCAGAATCCCCAAAGAGTTAACCAGTTTGGGGCAAGAAGAGCAACATTGGAGGCACCACAGTTCCTGATTTCATAGGCTATTACAGAGATGCAGTAATCAAAGCATTAAAACAGACAAATAAACCAATACAACAAAATGGATTTCCCAAAAATAAACCCACACATGTCTGGGCATCTGAATGTTGACGGAAGTTCTAAGACTACACATGGGGAAAGGAGGATTTTTAAATAAATGGCGCTGGGAAAATTGGATACCCACATACAAGAGAATGTACCCTTATCTCACACATTTCAAAAACCAATTCAAAATGAATGAAAAACTTCTCCATAAGACCTGACATGCTAAAACTCCTAGGAGAACACATAGAGGGAAGAAAGCTCCCAGACCCTGGCCTTAACCATGATTTCTTACATAGGATACCCAAACCACAGGCAGCAAAAGGAAAATCGTAAACTGGGGCTACAGCAAACCAAAAAGCTTCTGCACAGCAAAGGAAACAACAAAAGAAAAGGAAAAGGAAAAGAAAAGAAAAGAAAAGAAAAGAAAAGAAAAGAAAAGAAAAAAAAGAAAGGAAAAGAAAAGAAAGAGCAAGCACCCTGTGGAATGAAAGAAAATATCTGCAAACCATGCATCCAGTAAAGGACTAATATCCAAAATACATAAGGAAACTCCCACAACTCAAGAGCAACAAACAACTGCATTGAAATATGTAAAGGGCCAGAAGATAAATGAAAAGGGGCTCAGAATATCCACTCATCAGGGAAATGCAAATAACAATGAGAAATTGTCTCACACCCATTGGGATCTCCTTTATTAAAGAAGCAAAAGATAATAGATGCTGGAGTGGGTGTGGAAAAAGGGTACCCTTGCACCCCTTTGGTGGAAGTGGAAATTGGTGCAGCCACTGTGGGAAAGACTAATGCTCTCTCCTACATCACCTACCTGCCATGATGCAATGACACCTGTACTCAGATCTGAACGATGTTAATTAGATTAAAAGAGAAGGAAGACTGTTTTCAATAAACTATCTGACTGTGCCAAGTTCCTGTGGTGGTTGGCCTCATTAGAAAATGACCAGTGTGAGGTTAAAGTAGGAACCACTTAGGCCCTTATGAGATGAGTAGGGGTCATACTGGGAATAGAGAATGCAAAGCTTCGATGATCCCTTTATCCTTAGGGCAATGGAAAGCAGAAGAATGTTTTAAATGCTGGGAGTAAGGGGGTCATATGGTGAGATATGCATTTTATCAAGGTGCTTCCATCTTGATCTAAGGTTAACTAGAGAGGACTTGGGAAACCAGTTATGTCTCTTGCACAAATTAGATGAAATGATGTGGTATACAGAAAGAACACAGAATTATTTACAGTTGGGCAAGCTGCAGATAGAACCAGATTCCTGCATACCTATAACAGCATAAGAATATGTGAGAGAATGTATGGAGAGCTTGACAAACATTAGCCTCCTCTACCACTCTGAAACCAGGTCTCTCAAAGCAGGTTGCCAAAGAGTCATATGTTATGTACAAAGCGCATTCACTCCTACATTTTAAAATCCACTCCAAAGCTTATAATTCAGATCTACATTCTTATATTACTCTCAACAGCTGTATTATTACTATCTTCATTATTTTTACTATTAACTTTGTTATTTGTTTAATATGAAAAACAAATTCCACTCTTAGGAATAAAAACAAAAAACACACACAACTCATTCTATAGACTTAATAAGTAGGTTGAGGTAAGTAGAGAAGATTACAATTTGGGCCAAGTAGCATAAACTCTAACCCCTTGAACAATGCATTCTTTTATGTACTGCACTTCCTATGGGTATCAGAGTAGAACTGTGTAATGACACAGCCCTAATAGCTACCAGTCATAAAGAAACAACAGAAGAACAAATGTTGAGACTTGAAAGTTGGAAGGATCAATAGCGAGATAGCATTTGTTATATGAGAGCTGAAATTAGATCTTCAAAGAAATTCTGCCGAAAGCAAAATAAATTAGGTCATTTAGTATGCTCAAAAAACAACTTATTATAAGGTTTAAATCCCAACATAAACAATATATTTCTGTCACTGCTTGTCTGATTTAAAGGATTTATCCAGTCCAGCCTTTGTTTATCCCCTGGTCATTTTCTAGTTGAGACTACTCTATCTAGTATGATATTTATAAAGCTCTTGAGTACTTGAGTTTCAACTTCTGTGTATTTCTTAAAGTGGATATTATTCATCTTTTTTTTTTCCAGGCATCTAGAGAATTGATTGAACGTAGTGAATACTTAAATATATGTGTTGGTAGGGTAAAAAAGAATTAATGTAACTCCAATGTTATTCAATTATTACCTTTTCTGATATCATTTTACTACCTGCTTTCATCTATTTTCTTCATGTCACTGTTTTCTGCCTTCAGAGTATTCATATCCTCATTCTTGTTTACTTTGTTCGCTAACCATGTACTGCAGGAGGGAAAGGATTTTCCCTGGGATCGAGAGAACAGCCTGGCACAGACTAATGCTCCAATATATTTGGTAGAACAACCAATAATTGATATTTGTAGTGATTATTTTTATATTTGCCAGTACTTGATAACTGTATTATGCAGGGCAATTGTCATTCTCTAATTGTGATTCATCAGGCCTCTCCAGAGAAACAAAAGCACACACACACGTAGAGAGATAAATATCTCTATCCATCTCTGTATCCATCTATAGAGATTAATTTTCAGCATGCAATTCTGGGCACTAGAAAGTCTGAAATGTTCCTAAAATCCTCAGAGAAGATCCACAGAATAGAAATTCTAGCAATTTTTTTCTCTTCTGGGGACTTCAATCTTTTTTAAAATACCATCAACTGATTGGATGAGGCTCACCCACATTATGAAAAATAATATGCTTTACTCAAAGTCTATTGATTTAAACATTAATCATATCTAACAATACCTTCATAGCAACATCTAGGTTGATATATGACCAAACAACGTGGTGACAGGCCCAGTCCAGTTGACATAAAATTAACCATCACATGGGATAAGAAGCTTAACCCCTAAATCTTGTTTTTATCCCACACATTGCCATCATGGAGCAGATATGCTGCCTACACAGATGCTGCCAGAAGAGGGCACCCTCCGGCATAGATTTTGAGAGTCTCAAGTACATGCCCTAACCTATCAAAGTGGAGTGTGCTTCCCAAGTGCAACACACCACTGGGGGACTTGTAAGGAAGGAAGATTCTCAAGCCCCAGTGCAAATCTAGTGAATCAGAAGCTGCACATTGACATGATTGACAGGGACGTCCCTGTACTTGTTAGGCAGTTATGCAATGCTCTTCCTAGGGGACTTTGAAGAAGTCTTTGTGTTCCACACACTCCAGTTCTCAAAACTATTTGCATTATGGGTGGTCAAATAACTCATTTGGCTACAAGGTCCCAGAGGAAGAGAGTTCTGAACCTTTAACTAGGTCCCCTCTATAGGCTGGCCCTACATTCCTACCATCGACCAGCTCTGCTTCTCCTGCCACCCCCTCCAAAAATGAGAGGAAGCCTCTTTCTTCTGCAGTATCTTCTGCACTGAAAAGGGACTTGTGTATGTTGGCTGCCTTGCCTTTCTCTATGTAGAGAGAACATTTGGACATAATAAAGACCATCATTGTGACAGAGGCTCTCGAAAACACAAGAGGTAGGCTTAGCCTTCACTTTGTCATAAGCCCAGGAAGAAAGAGTAGCACAGCAGAAGATGGTCTGTACTGCTGATGGAGACCTGGGCTCTTGATACCAGTGCAACGGTCTCTCTCTAGGCGACCTTGAATAATGGTTCATCTTGAGTTGAAGTTTCTTTCTCTAAATTTAGGAAGTCTGGGATAGATGATAATCTCTGAACTGACTTTAAGCTCTGGTATTATGCTATCAAATGAGATGATATCTGTAACTGTACTCGTAACCTGTGAAAATGTGTGGTGAAGAGTGCTGAGTGCAGCATCAGGTGTTCTCATGAAAGAAGCGGCTTCCTCCACACACTGTGCTTTGTTGCACAAGAAAAATTTCAAAGTCCCACAAAACGGGGTCTCATCAGGATTACCAAACATTGAAATTCCGCTTTTGGAGATTAAGAAAAGGCCAGCCTCTTAAAGCTAGGAATAAATGAATAAGAAGATTTTCTTGAAAGACAGTTTTTGACTGGGTACAAATGGAAAGAGCAGGCACACACTTTGAATCAGAGGGTAGAAGAATGGAAGTTTTCGGATGGGATGGATTGACCCAGATATTTGATTAATGGAGGTTGTAATCACCGTTTGCTTAGTACAATCTGTGCATGTAGTTATATGTAGATTTAAAAACATGCTTCACCTGGCAGTTGGACTGAGGGGCATGGGATAAGATGAAATAAAATTTTTCTGCTATATGATGAGTAGCCCCAGTCTTTAGAGTCAGATTTAACCAAATCCAAACTCTTATGTGATTTTTAAGCCAATTGTGATTGGAAACACTAGAATTTTGGGTCAAGGTATTCTATTTAAATCTAAAAAAAAGAAAAAGCTCATGGGAAAGGACTGGTCATGCAGCCAGGCAGCATTATCTACATTGTCACCCAGGCACAGGGACTCTAGGGGTTTCTTATGTTCCCTCACTAATCAGATCCACTCAACTAGCAAGTCCCTCTACTTCCAGGCTAACCTTGATTATCTCCATGTTTATCTACAGGGCCAACATTGATGAGGGGCTAGGATGCTACTATCTCCTCCTTGAATGAACACTGCAGTTTCCAAATGAGCTTCCATAGTTCATTCTTACCACTCTGAAGTCCACTTCCATACACATACAGCTGGATCTTCTTCAAATTAGAATATAATCACATATCTCCATGATGAAATTTCCTATCACAGTTAGAATCATACTATATTTCTCTCCATGATCTATCCTCTCTCCAACCCTACTTACGTCAATTTCCTAATCATTCAACATCTTTTGTCTGACTAATTGACCCTTGTCATTTTCTGCATACTAGATTCTTCTCTGTGCCAGAATCTCTCTCCATATTATGAATATACCTCAATTAATTCACTTGTATGTATAACTACAATGCACCAATTAAAAAAAAATTAATGGAAGATCAACAGAAAAGGAGTCAGGGATTGGGAGGATGAAGGTAAGAAAGGAAGGGGATAGTAATAGGGAACAAATTATGTTATATATGTTCTTTGTCAAAATTTTGAACCCCACACTTAGGGAAAACTGTAGCACATTAAGAAAAACATAAATTTAAAAAATCTTCTTACATGTTAGTATCTGCCCAAAACATTCTGCATATGGTGAACCACTTCTCATGATTTAGTCTCAGAGATGTCTTCAAAGGAATCTGTTTCCAATCATGAGAGAAAACACACAGCAGACCAATAAAAATAAAATAAAACATATAAAAATAAAATAAAAGTGAAAACACAATAGTTTAAACTGTTAACTATGATTAAAGAATATCTGAAAGATGTAAGAAAACTCTCTGATATCTAAGGGCTGGGAGGAAAATTCAAAGATGGAAAGACTTGGAATTATTCAGATCTCATCAGAGGAAGTGTGGCTCAGCTACCAGAGAGCAGAGAAGTTTGTGTTACTAGGCCAGAGCTGATGTGGAGTTGCTATGTAAACTACTGGCAATCCTCCAGAGGTCCGGAGAAGAGTGTGATCAGCAGTAGGTAGCTGAGCATGTGTTAGGAGTTTGGCAGCCCTCAGTGACAGAAGGCCTTCACAGCCTGAAGGGCATGGGAGTTGCAGGAGGACACGCTAAAAGAGCGATTGCTAGGTGTGGGACACTCTGGGCCAAAGTTAACTACAAGTTCAGATCTCAGGCAAGGTTATTGCCAGGCCAAGGCTACAAGGTCACACAGGAAAAGAGTCTGGAGCCTTTAACTAGGTCCCCTCTATGAACTGTCCCTACATTCTCACCATCAATCTGTTCTCCTTCTCCTCTCCACCCCTGCAAAAACAAAATGGGAGGAAGCCTCTTTCTTCTGCAATGTCCTTCCAGCAATCTTTACCAAGCAAGCTTAACATCATGATCATTTTAAAACTTAAATACTTCAAAAAATTCTTTTGCTTACAACAGAGCACATATTGAAGGGTACAGTCAAAGCCCTGCAAGCTTAACATATCACTCTGTGTCTTATTCCTGTTCTTTTCTTCCAGTAGCACTTACACTATTCTATTAAATTTTACTTGGTCTTTTTCTTCGAGTCTCTGATCAGATTATAAGGATTCCAAGAAATTATAATATTCTCAAAATCATGAAAAGTACTTAAAATATTGTTTGAATGAATGCTCAATGAATTTCCAGAATTGACCCTAAAGAAGAACTCTCGCTTAGACTAGCAATGAGGCATTTCCTCTCCAGGTTTGATACGAAGAGTGAATTGGGAGAAAAAGGAACTCAGATGGACTTCTCAGTCCTGCTTCAACATATTCTTTCTAGCATACTTTAAAAAAGTAAAAGAAGATATTGACATAATATTCATATTTTATTTTTTTTAAATTTTTTATTTTAGTTCATCGTACACAAATGGAGTACAACTATCGTTTTTCTGGTTGTACACAAAGTAGAATCATACAATTTGCATATTTATACATATACATAGGGTATAGATGTTTGTCTCATTCTATTGTCTTTCCTTCCCCACCCCTCATTTTCCTCAATACAATCCATCCCTTCTCCATTCTTCCCGTGCCTCCCCCCACCCTCCCTATGTGTCATCCACCACTTATAAGAGAAATCATTTGGCCTTTGGTTTTTTGGGATTGGCTTATTTCACTTAACATGATCTTCTCCAATTCCATCCATTTGGATATGTTTCTCAGAAGGATGATATTCCCATTTAAATGTTATACTGATCATTGACTTGAGTATAATCCCTTGGTTCTGAATTTTATGTAAACTAATTCTGGCCATCAGAAGGTGGAAGTAGGCTGGAGCTCTGCAAAATACTTTGCAATTTCAGTTTCCTTTGCCATGTTGTGCCACAACAAATACTGTGGTATCAACATACCCTATTATTAGAAAGCATTTAAACTCACTGTTTTAGTCAGTTTTTTCTCTGCTGTGACTAAAAGACCAGAACAATTTTAGAGAAGAAAAGTTTATTTGGGGGTTCATGAATTTTAGAAGTTTTAGTTCACAGAAGGCCGGCTGCATTCCTTGGGGTTTGAGGTGAGGCAGAACCTTATGGTGGAAGAGGGTGGCGGAGGGAAACAGCTCACATGATGATCAGAAAGCAGAGAGGTCTCCATTTGCCAGATACACGTTATATCCCAAAGCCACTCCCCCAATTCCCACCTCCTCCAGTCACATCCTACCACTTCAATTACCACTCAGTTAATCCCTAATGGGGAATTTATTCATTGATTGGCTTAAGACTCCTATAACCCACTCATTTCTCCTCTTAACCTTCTTACATTATCTCACGAATGAGCTGTAGGGGGGCACACCTCTAAACCATAACACTTACCATCCAACATAACTTAAATAAACAATAAAGATAGTCATCTGACTCCCAATTTCTTCCATGCCCTTCCCACTGCTTATTTGGTTATCTCTGAATGTGATTTCATATTTTCCTTTGCATGCAATCATTTTAGTCATGGACACTGTAAATTACCAGTGTACTATATTGTGTATTCTCACATACTGAGATTGCTTTTTTCTCAAAGTAAACAGCTTTAAAAAGCAAAGAATATATGAAACTAACTGGGAAAGATACTATTTTAATGTTAGCTAACTGTCTGGACTCTTGGGTCTCTAAACCCCTTGAATAATGCCTAAAAATATCCCCTCTAAAATCAGGGTGGGTGCTAAGAATGTGAAGAAGGAATGGCAGCTCAGGAAGAACTCATTTTTCTTACTTTCAGGGAACAATTTTCTGAGTGATATTGAAGATTAGACCTAAAGTTAGAAAAGGAGTCAGGCAAGAGAACAAAAAGGGTCTATCAGGCCACCTGAATGTGCTGAAAAAAGAAGTCTTGCAGTTCCTAGGGGCTGAAAGGAGGAGATGTGCATGAAAACCAGGGAGCACAGGGGTCAGATGAGAGGTGAGAGGAGCTGAGGCTAGGTGGGAGCCAGACTGTACTTCCAATGACACCATGTTAGGAAGCTTGGATTTTCTTCCAGCTACCCTAGTGTTGGGCAGGAAGTGACATAGTACACAATATTTTCTTTCTAAAATCCCCACTAATTTTTATTCACAATTCTACATAGTTATAAATGTGAAAATGAACTTGCTCTTGTCCTTCATAATATAATTAATAATTTATATATTAAATATCAACAATGAGTAACTGATAGTTCTTTTTTTATTTTTAGTGAAGACTGTTTTTGAATCCAAAAAAGCAGTAAGCATAGGGAATTAGGGAAAATAAAGAAAATATTATCTGAATGTTTAATATATGAGATAAAATCATCTAGGCTATCATTGTACCTATATTACCTATTTATGTTTCTTCTTTAATGTTATATTTGCTGGCATTTAAAATAATCATTTATTTTGTATAAAACCACTCTCTTTTATAAAAATTTTAAAAAAGAAAATAAAAGGGGGAATTCCATCAAAACAGAAGACAGATCAGTGGAGTAGAGGAAAGGAGTTGAGGATGAGGGACAGGATAAGGGAAGGACAGCGGAATGAATCTGACCTAATTTTCCTGTGTACATATATGAATACACCAGGGAAAATCTCACCTTCATGCTTATCAATGATACTAATTCAAAAAGAAAATCTGTAAGTAAATAGCAGAAAGACCAGCAGAGCACAGAGAAGGAAACGGGGGGAGGGAGGTTGGAAGGGAAAGGGGAAGTACTGGGGACTAAAGTAGAGCAAATTATATTCCATGTGCTTATAATTATGTCATAATGAATTCTAATGTTATGTATAACCAAAAAGAACTAATAAAAATTTCCCATCGGGGATTCGTTTTTTCTAGGAAAGAACTTCCCTTAACATTTCTTGTAGTAAAGTTCTGCTGTCAATGAACTCTCTTAGTTTTTATTTCTTTAAAAATTGTTGGTTTTGCCTTATTTTTATAAATAGTTTTATTGAGATATAATTGATATGATATGGTTATGCAAATTAATTGCATGAACTCTGACATGATTATGCCTATGAAATCATCACCACAATATAAATAATGAATATACTCATTGTCCCCCAAAACTTTCTAATTTCCCTTTCTGATTTCCCATCCATGCTCTTCCTCCTTATCCCTGCTTCCTTGAGTAAGAGCTGATCTACTTTATATTAGCATACATTGGTTTGCACTTTTTGGAATTTTATGTACATTGAATCATAGAGTATGTACTAATTTTTGTCTGTCTTTTTTCACTTAGCATATTTATTTTCATTTTCACTCACATTGCTTGTATTAATAATTGATTGTATTCCATAATTTGTATCTTATTCAACATCTGTTAATGGATGTACAGATTATTTCCAAAATTCAGCAATTACAAATAAAGCTGCTGTGAACTTTTATATACAAAACTATTGTTTTTAACATACATATTACATAACAATTTCTTAAGTGGACAGATCATACATTGTTATAAACTCAACCTTCTTCATGTCCAATAAGGTGTTTCTTTAAAAAAATAACTGACAAAATATTTAGTGTAAATTATTTGTATATGCATATTAATTTTTATTTCTATTATTTTATTAGCCTGGATTCTTAGAGGTAGAATTATTGGGTCAAATACCACAGATGCTTTTACTATAAAGTACTCAGTATTCTTGTTTGAGAATGACTATTGAATCATCCCATGGTGAGCACTAAATATTATATCTAACTTATAATATTGTATTCTATCATTTGAGCTTAAAATCTTTGTGTTTGTTAGTCATTTATACTCCCTCTTTTCTAAATTATTTATTCATGCCCTTTGACCATTCCTGGATGGGTCTAAATGTTGTATTTGGTAGTTTGCAGATTTGTTATAAATATTTTCAAGTTATTTATGGTTTGTTAATTTTGTTTATTAAAATTTTGTGGCCAGCAGTCTCCTATATTATTTTTAATACAATCAAATCTATTAATTTTTTATGACAATATCTACTGCTATAGAAAGTTTTCCTTCAGCAAAAGATTTGAGTATTCATTACTATTTTCTTAGACATTTTTAAATTATGCAATTTATTCAGACTTAAGAGTATTTTGAAAATTGATGATCAAAATTTACTATTTAAGCCATTTTTAATTCAACACATATATAATACCCATTTATACTGTGAAAATAATCTTCTAGGCATTGAATGAAATAACAATGAACTAAATGAAGACTGCCTTTTTAGACATTACATTCTAGTGGAAATGATATCCCCTTGCTGTGCAAAAACGTTTTAAATTGATACTGTTCCACTTATTGAATCTAGGTTTTATTTCTCAAGTTTTAGGGTCTTGTGAAGAAAATCAGTGCCTGTGCCAATGTGTTGGAGTGTTGACCCTGTTTTCCTCTAACAGTAACAAAGTTTCTGTTCTAATCCTTACATTTTTTATTCACTTTGAGTTGACTTTTGTGCAGAGTGAGAGATAGGCGTCTACTTTCACTTTTTACATATGGAAATCCAGTTTTCCCAGCACCATTTGTTTAAAAGGCTATCTTTTCTTTGATGCATGTTTTTGTCAACTTTGCTGAATATCCGATGATTGTAGTTTGTAGGCTTGTTCTGTTCCATTGGTCTTCATGTCTCTTCTGATGCCAAAACCATGCTGTTTTGTTACTAGAGCTCTGTAGTATAATTTGAGAACAGGTATTGTGATGAATTCAAGCTCAGGATTGCTTTGGCTATTCTAGTTCTTTTGTTCTTCCAGATAAATTTTAGAACTGTTGTTTCTAGCTCTATGAAGGATGTCATCAGTATTTTGATGGGGATTGCATTGAATCTGTATAATATGGTAATATGGCCATTTTGACAGTATTAATTCTGCTTATCTAAGAAAATAGTCTTTCCATCTTCTAAGATCATCTTCACTTTCATTTTTTCACGTTCTATAGTTTTCATTGTAGAGGTCTTTCATCTTGGTTAGATTTATTGTCGAGTATATTATTTTTATTGTTGAGATTATTGTGAATGGAATGGTTTTCTTGATTTTTTGTTCTTAGTGGATACATATTGGAGTATAGGAAAGCTATTGACTTTTTATGTTGATCTTGAATCCTGCTCCTATGTTGAATTTGTTGATCAGTTCTAGAAGTCTTCTGGTGGACAATTTTTGGGTCTTCTATATATAGGATCATGTCATCAGCAAACAGAATTAGACTTCTTCTTTTCCTGTATGTATCCCTTTAATTTACTTTTCTTGCCTGATTTTCAAGAACTATATTGAATAGAAATGCTGAGAGTAAACATCTTTGTCTTATCCTTGATTTTAGAGAAAATATTTTCAGTTTCTCTCTGTTTGGTATGATGTTGGCTTTGGGTGTTTCATACATATCTTTGGGATGTTGAAGTAAGTTCCTTCGCTCCCTAGTATCATCAGCTTTTTTAACCTAAGTTACAAGTGGTATGACATCAAATTTAAGTTTCTGCACAGCAAAGGAAACAAAAGCACAAAGAGAGAGCCTACATAATGGGAGAAAATATTTGCCAGCTAATCCTCCAATGAGGGATTAATATCCAGAATAGATAAAGAACTCAAAAAACCTAGTGCATACACACACACACACACACAAAATCTGATTGATATGTGAGAAAAAGAACTAAACCAACATTTCTAAAAAGAAGAAATACAAATGACCGATCAATATATGAAAAAAAAATTCCACATATGTAGCAATCAGGGAATTGGAAATCAAACTTACATTGAGAATTCTTCACTCCAGTTAGAATGGCAATCATCATGAATGCAAATAATGGTATGTGTTGGCAAGAACATGGGGGAAAAATTTACTCTCATAATTTGTTAGTTGGACTGCAAATTAGTATAACCACTTTGGAAAGCAGTATGAAGATTTCTCAAAAAGATTAAGAATGGAACCACCATAGGACCCAGCTATTCCATTCCTTGTAATTTATCCAAAGGAACTGAAGTCAGAATACTCTAGTCATACAAGCATATCAATGTTTATAGCAACACAATTCACATTAGCCAAATAATGAAATCATCCCAGGTGCCAATCAGCAGAAGAATGGATGAAAAAAAATGTGATATAGACACACAATGGAGTCTAATTGAGTCATAGAGAAGAATGAAATGATGGCATTTTCTGGTATATAGATGGAACTGGGAAACATCATGCTAAGTGAAATAAGTCAGACTCAGAAAGTCAAAGCCCAAATGTTTTCTCTCATATGTGGAAACTAGGAAGAAATAAGGAAGTAAAAAGGGGATAGTCCATGAATATAGAAGGGAATCAGTGGGGTATAAGAAGAGGATTTAGGAGGAAGATGGAGGGATGGGAAAAGGAAGGAACAGGGAATGAAATTGACTAAATTATCCTATACACATATATGAATAGACGACAATGAATTCTACCTTTATCAATAAAGTACCAATTAAAAAATAAATAAATAGAAGGAACACCAACAGTATAGAGGAAGGGTAACAGAAGAAGGAAAGAGGGGAGGGAAATTGGGAGTCCTGGGGATTTTAATGGAGCAAATTATATTCCATGCATGTATGAATATGTCAAAATGAACCTCGCTATTATGTGTAACTAGAATGCAGTAATAAATCATTAAAAAGATATCCCATCACAATGTACTAAATAGCCTCTACCATCCTTAATGATTTTACATTACTTTAAACATAAATATTTTTCACATACAAAAATACTTATTTCTAGAACATTTGTTCTGCTTTCTTGATGTGTTCATTTATTTCCTGCAGTGCACTTTTTGTAATGCTATGCCATGCATATTAATCTAAAGTAGACCAAGTCTATATTATTTTAATGCATTTAAAAAGTATTTTGTATGGTCTAGACAACTTATTTTTCAAAAAGGATTTTAGGCTTTTTTTTAAATCAGTTTCAAAATACTCTACTAGACTATTTTTAATTAACATTTAATTATATCTACAAATTTATATGAAAATAAACATTCTACCAAATATAATGTTTTTATCCATGAATATTTCATTTCTTTCCATTTTATTATTAATATATATCATGTTGTACTGGTTTTCTTCAACAAAATTTCACATATTTTTTTTAAGAAGTCTCAGATTTGATGGAGTTTTCATTTGTTAAAAACAGATTTTTCCTATTACGTGCACTAATTTGTTAATGATTCTTCAATAGTAAAGCCTTTAGTGTCAGGTATTAGTTGTGCATCAATTAATTTTACTTAGCTTCTATTAATTCTACATATTTTGCCTACTTCACATAAGTAGGCAACTCATAAGTAGGCACATCATAAAACAATGATAATGTGTGCCAATTGACTTATTTTGTAGAGTGATAATTTTGCTTCTTGCATTGAGGATTGGAATTTATGAATATTATCAAATAATAAAGGTTTGATAGTGGAATGAAAAATCTATTCATTTGAAACACATAGTTTTCCAAATCTGATCTAAAATGAAAAGAAAAAAAAACTTTCCTGTAATCTATAAACTATGAACAGGATAAAGTCAAAGAACCTATTGTCACCAAATTATGAGTGAAATTTTAAGAGAGAGTATAAATTAAGATTGCATTTTAAGCACTGGTAGTAATTTCATATGCAAGTATACTCACTTTAAAAAAAATAAACAAAGAAAAATCATAGTGAACTAGAAGTTATTCTCCATCGTCTAATCTTAAAATCTTATTCTCACAAAATAGCCTTTTTATTTCCACAAGTCACAGTGGTTACTGGATTGTTATTCCTTCACCATTTCGTAGAACCATAATACTAGAAGACTTTCACTGGCAAAAAAGCAGCATGCAAAGATGAACCAGTGTGCATACTTGAAGAAATATAATCTGAAATATTTTCCACAGTTCTGAGGACTAAAACCACTTATGTATAAAAACATGGATGATTTTCCATTCCTGTCGCAGTTACTGTAGCAGATGGAATATTTTCAGTCTTTTCAGGCATAAAGAATCTTTTATGAACTCAACAGACATATTTGAAGAAGCCATCTACCTTTTGGATATTAATGGCTCCTAGAAATATGAACTGAGCCATAGAGTCAGTATTATTCTATGTTTAGGTTGGCATTTGTTTCCTTTACAAAGACATCCATGCCAAGGTGAGGGGGCAAGACCTCCAAAGTGCAAGAAGAGAATGAAAGAACAAGATCCACAGGACAGAGGCTTTGATAATATGCATCAGGGCTGATTCAAGATAGGGGGTTTCTGAATGAGAAATAGGAGTAGTAGGAATAAAGAAAATCAAGAGAACACCTTGTCATACCATAAGGAGATGGATTTCAAGAATGAGCATGTAATCAACAGTGTCAAGATAGTTGTCTTAGGTGATATGCTTACCATAAAAATAAGGTAGTGTATGCTTTCACAGTGGAATATTCTAGAAAAAGTAATTATGTTTGTATTAAAAGGAAAGTTTTATTTCATTTTCCCTTAAATAAAATATTTAAGTTGACTGTTAGTATTGGAAGGAAGGAATTGGTGTGGGAGGAAGGAAGTTGGGTGGTGTTTCAAAGGAAAAATGATTTATCCAAATATATTTATACACCCAGAATAGAGAATAGGATGGATATAGAACTAAACAAGTTCTGTCAGTGGACTATAATTTTAACTGCAAATCCCCTTGAAATGGTCTGCAACAAGAGGAGTGCTCCACAGAATTCAAATATATGACATAAGTACATTTGCACAAAGGTATAAACTATACTCATGACATAAGGACATTTATTCACTCATTTATCAGGACATAATGGTATTTTTAAAAGCAAGAAAAAACATTCATCATTACGTTTTAGGAGTAACTCACTACTGAAAGTTTACTTATGTTTCTGGTATGTTTATGAGATTTCTCTGTTCTTGCAGGTCACTATACCTGCTCCCTTCCCAGGACAGGAAGTATATTTTTTAATATGTTGTGTTGTACCAAGGGTACTGAGTATAAAATAATGATTATAGCAACAATAGTTCTGGAAATCTAGATGAGGCTGGTCCATTGCAATGGAAATATGCAAAGAAGAATAAAAATCAAAGCACTTAATAGTACTTTTGTTTATTGATACTAGACACCCATTTCATTTTCTTAGTTGTCACAATGACTTTCAGAGGCTTAATTGTTTTTGTCTACAATCTAGGGGTAATCACTGAAACCCAGACAGGTAAAATCAATTGTTTCCTAGTTGTATGGCTAAGTAGGCAAGAACCTGATATCCAAAAACTGTTAGATATTGGAAATTAACCTCATACTTTGTTAGTTATTTACACATACAGATGAGAGATCTTTCAAATGAAATGGAAATATGACTCAAAGTATAAAAAGTATATTTTTATTTGTAAAAAACTACCAACTTCAATTAAAAAACATTAAATAAAATATCTTAGTGTATCTACTAAACACTGTGAAAAAAAAGTAAAGAAAAATTGAGTAGTCCAAGAATTAAAACAGGGTATAAAATGATCCTGGGATGATTCCAGTACCTTTTGTTTATCCATGGGTGGATTATCTGCCTTGTGAATTATTCATGACTAATTTTGAATCTTAGAGATGAATTGCCCCACTGCCTGGTTAGCTCTGAGGCCCTTTCCTCCCACTACCCAGCTGGTGTGTACTTGGGGAAGACAAACTCTTTTTAATACTAATCCAAGCAAAACACAATTAGGAAAGCAAATGTGCTGGAAAAATAACAATATCATGGATTGCAAAGCCAAATAAGAAATATTTGAATGTCACCTATTCTTTTGAAATATTTAACTATTGTTTCTATGTGATGCTTATGAGACTAAATTGGGCCAATCAGATCACAAGGAGATCTTAAAATTGTAAGGAAAATCAACCCCATCTTTCTTCGGTTTGATCAGAATAATTGAATTGCAATGAAACTATAAGTCTGATTCCTTTCCAATGGTCTGCGGCTCCTTCCAGAAGAAATAGAAACATTTACCAGAAGAGTCATGGTCATAAATTAAAACTAGCTTTCTCTTCCACGCTGAAAATACCCAGAGCTAAAAAGAATCTGATGCCTGCTCCCATCCATATCACAACCCATCTCCCCCAATATGTGCACACGCACACTTTCGATGGTCCATCTGTAAGGCAAGATGTATGTATAAAGTTAACCTTCGTCAGAAAGCAGCAGCATCCCAGATTTGATTTATATTTCTCTATATTTACATAATTTTTGAAAGACAGGATAATCAAATAGCTCTTTTGTCAGTCTAGTGAAATAAGTTGATCTTTATTTGGATAGGATGGAGATTTTTTTTTTTTTTTTTTTTTGGTACTGGGTATTGAATACAGAGGGACTTAACCACTGAGATACATTCCCAACAGTCTCTTTTTTTTTTTTTTTTTAAGTATTTTATTATTTAGACAGGGTCTTACTGAGTTGCATAGGGCCTCCTAAATTACTGAGGCTGGCTTTGAACTCTTGATCCTCCTGCTCAGCCTCCTGAGCTGGGATTATAGGTGTGCATTTTGTAGCTTAAGTAGGTAAGCTAGTTTACATTAGTATCATAGTTCCTTCAGAGAAGTCAGATTCTATCACTTTTGTGAACATTGTCTCTATTTCCAAATGAGGGGAACTTTTGGAAGGTTGTATCCAAATGACTCATTTCCTTAAAAAATCAATTACTTGCACATACAGATACATAACAAGGTAGAAATTTCCATAAGGCTTACACTATGCAAGAATACCAAGAAAGCACTTTTTTAAAATTAAGAAAGAAATATGTCCTCATTGTTAAAATTAAACCCTGAACCTATTGTAATTTTATTAGTGACTAAATATATCACATTATTTTTAAATAAAATAACTAGATGAAAATTCTTCAAGTTTCACAGATAAATTTTAGAATATATTTGAACAAATGATCGTTCTTTATACTATCAGCTTTCTTTGGCTAATAAGATTTCTAATACCATTACTATTCGTATTTAAGTTAGTGTTTATTAACAGATTACTCTTAGCCATTAAAAGTAGAGTTTCAGTAAATGACTCAATGTAAGGGACTGGAATTAAAAAATATACTCTAATTTTTATGCAGTGGTTTCTCCTTTTGAAATAAAATGCCTAAAGATTAGCATAATTTATTTCCAAGAAATTAATGTTCTTCTGCAGAGTAATTATTCTCATTTTGACCTATTGAGCTTGCTTCATATTTACAAAAAATAATGAAATGTTGATCAGAATGTGGCATCTTCTGAGGCTTCCTAATAACCAGCTTCTATCAATTCAGGCCATTTCTTTGCTGACCTAATATAAATATACTTAACTAATGAGTTAACAGACCTTCAAGAATATTCTCTTTCAGCATCAAATTCTTGTAAGAATTATTTCTAGTATCTTTTGTTCATTTCATAGATGTATTGTTTTCTTGTTCTATCTCAATCTTTTATTTTTCTGGTTGCTCAAAGGAACCATTACATGATTTTAAAAAATTCAAGCTAATGAAATTGTATAAAAAAATTGTACCTTGTAAATTGTAGAAATTGTACCTTCTTCAGGTAGAGGTAGGCCCACTTCATTTACATTGATTAGAAAATTTCTATTCTAATTGTAATTTTTAACAGATTTTCTTTTCTGTTCATGCTCTGTAAAATTTCATGTTAACCTTTAGCAGTACTGAAGTATAGAATGTGAGAAATGTGAAAGACCAACAACATTACATTTCACCCCTTCTGACTGATAAATGTGTTGATTGAGGCCCAGAGAGGTGAAGAAATATGCATAAAATCACACAGCTAATTACTTATCATGCTGGTATGGTATTTGCTATATTCGTTAAACATTAGTCATTTGTACATATACATACATAAATGTCATTTTTTACTTTATTAATAAAAAATGACTATTGTCTCAATTGCTATTTTACAGTAGAAACATCCTAGAACACACAGAGTAAATTAATGGAAAAATGGTAAAATCTGAATGCAGTCTGGAGGTTAGTTAATAGTGATGAACCAATGTTCATTTCTTAGCTTTGGCAGCTGTCCCATGGTCAAGTAAGATGTCAACACTAAAGGAAATTGACTAAAGACTCTCCAGGTACAGTCTGTAGAGTTTTTGCCACTTCTCTGGGAAACTAAAATTATTAAAAAATAAAAATTATATTAAAATCGTTTGCTATGATAATTCAGGATTACAGATAAGCCCATTTATCTTAAATATTTAAAAGGAGAAAAATGATTCAGATTTTCTTTATGTAGAAGCTAACTTTTCATTAATAAGTTGCAATTCTATTTTGTAAGCTATGAATGTCAAATGTGTTTCCTCAGGAAGCAGACTCTGAGACAGAGGGTTACCTGCAAGAGGTTTAGTGGGGACAGTGCTCAGCAAGGTATCTGTTAGGTGGTAAGGCAAACAGGAATTGGCAAAGGAAAAAGATGAAATGCAGTGAAGTTATAATCGAAGTCTCAACACATCCAAAGTGGAGATCCTAAACTGGGAAAGCCTTGGAAGATGTTCCAAGCCAGAGATCAGGCCTCTGTACCTACCATGCTCATAAATGGTTAGAAGTGAGCCAACTGGAGCAGGGCGTCCTGTGGGAAGGCAGCATTCTTCAGAAGAGGACAGTTCCTGGGGAGGGACTTAGCTGGAGTTCTTAGCCTCAGGAATGAATTCCTTGGTCCTAAAGGAAAGATCTGTACCTTGTGCCACAGAATTTGCTAAAATGAATCTGATTCTTGGGCCCAATAGTTGGCTGAAGGATGAATATGAAATTAGGCAAGAAGCTAAATTCACCAGGCACAAACAGTCAAAGTCACTTGAGTTTTACTTTAAGTTTTCTTGTTTTTTCAAGCAGTTTTTCTCTTGAATTTTTCTTCATGTTTGTATTTGAAATTAATCATACATTTTATAACTTCTATCCCAAGGTATTAGCTATTTGGGTTGAAAGGAAATTTAGAATAAGATTTTTTTTTAAGGGATACTGTTTTAGATCTTGAAAAGTGTGATTTTAGATGTGAGACATATACATAGAAAATTCACTGAGTTTACCTGTGTAAACATAAAGCAAGTCCTTACCCCACCCCTACCAGCCATATTTGTTCAGAAGAAGTCATCTTTGTTTTGTTAAGCAAGATTAAGTCGTGGTAACAAATTACCCTCTGGATCTCAGTGGCTTAACACATCAGATCTATGTGTCTAATATGGGTTTGCAAGGATATGCAGAAAGCTCTGTCATCTTGTAGCACCCACCTGGAACACAAAGACTGTAGGGCCTCTGCAGGAAAATCAGGGAGGAACGGAGGAGGCACACCTGTTCCAAAATGCTTAGAACCAGAAGCGGCACTTCTGCTGAGTTTAAAATGCGTCCTGTAGTTCCAGCCTAACTGGGGGAAGTTAGAAAATGTAAAGGAATATATGAGACACCAACAGAGTCTGCCAAAATTGGCTAGTGAACCTTCTGGAATATTCACATACATAGCTCCAACCCAGCAAAAAGAACACTCAATTTATGTGTCAATCTTCTTTATTTCACTACTGGCTAGAGTCTTAGCCATCATTATAGCTTTTCTGAGCAGAAAAAGAAGGTCAATCTTTGTGTAATATATATTTTTATATTAGCTATATTGGTGAGGGATGCAACAACTTGGACATTCAGATGGTTCACATTTTTAAGAAGTCACAAAAAAGCTTTGGTGAGTTGCATAATCATGGGAAGAAAGAAATTTCATTTAAAAATCTTTTGAATCTATTATGGAAATTAGCCTTAGAATTTTAAAATCCTAGACTTAAAAATAACTAGGCAGGGATATTTCATGTGCTGGGTGGTTTATGAGGAGCCACAATGTATTAGGACAAATAATATATGTAGAAATTGTCAGCAAATATTCCAGGAGCACATTAGTAAACAGCATCAGAGGGGGAGGCTTTTGTATAGAGGCATGTATTTTCTTACCATATGGTCTTAGGTTTTCAGTGAAAATGTTTGCCTCTCTGGAAAAAAAATATGTCTCTCTTCCTTGTTAATGGAGCAGACCTCTTTTTAAAATTAGAGTTACCATTTGTAATAAATACTGGTCACTGGAACATGAGTCTTCTTATTGCAGATGCTAAAAGTCTCTGGAGTTAGACCATCTGGATGCAGTTATTGGCTCTGCCACATACTGTTCTTGAGTAATCAATTGACATCTCTGTAACTCTTGTCCTTCATCTGTAAAATGGACATAATACTTTTGTCTACCTAACAAAGTTGATATGAGAACAAAAATGATTAATCTTCGTAAAATGTTTGTTACAATGTCTGGTATATAGTAAACTTTATGTGTTTTTCCTTTCATCATCATTGTTAAACCACTTTTAAAAGTAACAAATTAACTTTATAGTAGAGGAAATATTCAAAAGGAGAATTTGAGACCCATGTCAGATATAAAAATAATCATACTAATAAAATTTCAAATTCTAAAATGAGTTGTGAACATTATTTCGTTTTTTTCCTATCCCATAACTTTCTCAGTCAGAAAAAATCATTCCAAAGAGAAAATGTTAGCATCTTCTATTTATTTACTAAAATTCTTTCTTATGTAGTACCAGTTCAAGGTAAAAGATGAGGAGTAAAAAAAGGAAAAGATCTTTTTTTCTTTCCACATAATAAATTATGCATGACCCAACAGGCCCACAGTGGCACAGCAACATACTGCTTCCCACACTGGAAGGAAAAGAAAGACAAAGCACCATGGGAGAAGGAACCAGAAGAAAGGAACTGAAAGATGCTGAAGAATTCAGGCTGAAAGACTCAGGAATCAATGGAAAACAGCATTGGAGGAAAGCTACAAGGGGCCCTCCCACTCCTCTTCATGCCCTGTGCAGACAGTTGAAGGGAGACCATCAAAGCTTTTACAGGCTTTAGAGCTCTCAGATGTGCCTCCTTTCCTCAATATCTATGGGTAGTATTTTCTTGCTCCCACAAAGCAAAAAGGCTCTTGCTCTAATTGCTGATGGGCATTGTAAAGATTTTGGCACCTTAAAGCCATGACGACCCTGGCTCCAGATATGTGTTATAGCTGAACTGTGTCCCCACATGTTGAAGCTCTAACCCACAGTACTTCAGAATGTGACTGTATTTGCAAAGAAAGCCTTTTAAAGAGGTGATTAAATTAAAATGAGACCATTAAAGTGGGCCCTGATATAATTTGACTGTGATTTTTAGAATAAGAGGAAATTCATAAAGAGACATGTGCACAGGGGAAGCCACGTGAGAAGGTAGCTATTTGCAAGCCAAGGAGAGACACCGCCGAAGAAATTCAATCTTCATCTCGAACTCTAGTTTACAGAACATGAGAAAGTGAATTTCTGTTGTTTAAGTCTATGGTGTTTTGCTCTGGTCACTCTAGCAAACAACTACAACATAGTTTTAGATTCAGTGAAGCCAAACCATTGACTTCTGTTTTCACACAGTTGGCTCAGTCTTATGGATTTGTGTACATGGATAGTACTTATGTCCACCAATCTCTCCTTCAAAACACTTCAACCTTAATCTTCTCCAGGAATGCTATCCAATCCCAATCTGATTACCCTTAAAGTATCTGACTCTTAATAAAATGATGCATTCCTACATGTGTGTTATTTTAGGAATATTATCTTTTGTTGAGTTGTTGCTATGTTCTCTAGCTATGGAAGAAATATTTTTACCTCTTATGGTATTATTTACCCCTATCTGATTCATCAGCTCTGGAACTCACTGAAAAGCACTCTTAGAGTTACATAACTTGTCTTATTTAATATTAGTCCTTGTGCCTAAGAAACTAAGCTAAATGAAAATTTTTGGTCTTTATTGGTCTATTTCTTTAAAAAAGTCTCCCTCTGACACTTTGAGGTAGTGATAAACAGTTACATTTATGTTATTTAAACTATCAGATTTATTCATAATAATTTTTAATTTTGGAAGAAGTGCTGTGGAAATTGTGTTCACATTATCATTCTTTGCCCCCTCTCTTTTACTCCCCCGAGTTAAGTTTATTAATATCAAAGATTTCTATTCATTCTATGTAAATTTACTAAAGTCTGTTAAATCTCCTGATTGCTGACATTTTAGAGTTTTATACACTTTTTGTCTCTCTTTTGACAAATCACACACATATCTTCAGGGACTCTTATTACAGAGCTAAGTACATTGTCTGACAAAAGCTGAAGAATTTTAATAGATAAATGACAAATTTTAACAAAGAGTTCTACTGAGTTAATTTTTGAAATCATTTACTTTATGTATAGAAAACTGGCAGAAGTAATTTGATGAAGTGCAGGTTTTCTATACATAATAAATGAAAAGGGAAAATTATTAGTAGATATATTCAATAAAATCCATACTTGATGGAAAACTACAAAAATAATATACCAGTACAAATATGTCTTCTTGCTTTTTTGTTAGGTTCTTTTCTCCCTGGACTAAAAAAGTAATATCACCAGCTATTAGATCTATAATTTCTATCTTTATATTGCTGCCTTCATAGTATTAAGAATGAATCCAGGAAGGTCAAGTTCAGATGAAAAAATAAGCAATTTTATTACTGCAAAATCAAGGACATCTTAGAGTACAAAAATAAATAAACTTCATAATTTAAATATAGAGCTCTGGGATGTTACATTTGTGTTTGAACACTTGGCTACATTTTGTAGTACATGTGCATGTGAACGTGTGTGTGGGTGTGTTCGTGTGTATAGTATGCATGTGAAGGAATGTGTTTGATCAGATCACTCTGTGATCTGTTCTCTGCAGGTGCTGGAAAAGGTCAAATGGAGAAAATCATCATCACAAAGTGAAATGATTTTCTTCTTTATGAGCTCCTGATGTAAACGGACTGATGAACACAACATGGTCCTTACCCGCATGACATCATACACAGTCAGGGCTCTGTGTTTCTGTCAAGGCCTGAAGAGTCACTACCAGATTGTTGCCTCGTTGGTATATAACCCCAAATGGTATTCCCCAGTAATTAGTTAGTCAGTGCTTATTTTGCAAGATTTCTAGGCCATGTGGGGCAGGTCAAAGATAGTGAGCACAGAGCCAAGGTTATAGTTTGCCAGCTCAGAAAATGAGCAGGCTGTGTCGGTAATGGAGCAGCAACATTATTGAACATTTATCGACTGTAGACCAAAAAAAAAATAAAAAAATAAAAAAAAATTTAAAGCAGACATTTCTTATTTTAAAATCAGAAATAGCATATCACATTCTTTGGAAAGAGAAGATTTGTAAGCATGTGGTACTTAATCTTTGTTCATAATTTATGCCCATGTTCAAGACATTTTTAAAATCCATTTTCTTACAAGCTCTAATTTTGCTGCCAGGCTCCATTTAGTGCCAGTTAAGCAGCAGCTTTTAGTATATGGAGGCCTCACTGAAGAGTCACCTTCTGAATTTTCCTACCCAAGACATTTAAGACAGAATCTGGACCCAATCTGCTGTGTCGTAGCTAGCAGCAAGTGAAGAGGACTCAAAAATCCTGCTGGTGTAAACACTACTTGAGTGTAGAAGTTTGCATTTTTTCTTTTTAAGAAAAAAAGGAAGAAATCCATGGTTAAAGGAGATTCCAGAGTATCTTGAAAAAGAGTTTTAGTTAGTTTAAGGGAAAAATAAATAATAATTTTAAATTAAAAGATAAAATGTGAGATGATGCAGTATACAACATGTATTAAAAAGTCACTAAGAAGGGAATGGAAGATAAAGTTTCCCATAGCTTAGGATAATGTTTTCTTCTAAGAATTAGATTTTAATCTTATGAACCACCTATTTCATATTAAAGCTATGAGTAGTAGGACAGACTCTTATGTTTATGGCTTTAGAGAAAAATGAAATAGAAAATTTTGGCAGCTGAGTAATATAGCTTACTTCAAGCTTTTGCTAAATTTTTGTTTTGGCTTCAAGATCCCTATCTGACTAAATACTAAAGTATAACCAAGTAAACAAGAAGTGTAATGACACAAATCATATATGAATATGAATGAATTAAAGTACTATGCATATTATTTGGAATTACAAACAACAGAGACTAAGCAAATATATTTTCTCATCTGTATTTTCAGCCCTAAATAAGAAACTACCAACATATTTGAAGGAACTTTGTATTACCCTATGGTAATCTACAGTGATGTCTTTAAAATATTTTTAATATTTGCCTTTTTTATAGTATAGATTTTCACCTAATAGCAAGTCACACCAATTTTCTAGAGTCTACGAGCAGTTTTCAGTGGTCTGAACTTTCGATTGATCTGAGCCAAGTTTAGCTTTAATCTATCCCTGCACATGACTGGGGAAAGAGATGTTTTATCAGACTGTGTCCTTGTAGCTTCAAATCTTTCTCTGTGTGTATCTAGAATAGGAAAAGTTTTCAAATCCAAGTAGGGTCAGGAATTAACCCTTATTTGGATTTTATTGTGACTGCAGAGGGCAGACTGACAATTTTCACAAAGGAAGGGGTCAAGACCCAGAAGAAAATACATAGGGTTTAGGAGGGATTGTGACTCTTGGCTTGAGCAAATACAGATTTAATGGCTTGAAAATGGATTTCAACTTACTCTCCTATGAAATTCAGGGCTGAGTCACAGAAGAGCCAGAGTTGACAGCTCTAAACAAGGATGGGTTGGGAGCAGGGCAGAAAGGAAGTCAATGCTAAGTGGAGAACAGCAGGAGCTTGATGTGGGGATGAAAGAGATAGACAGAGCATGTTATGAGTTGGAGGAAGAGCAGATGGGGTGTAACTGCCAGCCTACTGGCTAATTAGAAAATACTGATTTGTTAAACCTGAGCTGTAGGAGAAAAGCCCTTAATGTGTACTCCAACAAAAGAATAATTGCAGATTTTTTCAAATAAGCACATTCTGAATTATTTTACAGTACTACCTTTACTTATCAACTATGTGTGTGTGTGTGTGTGTGTGTGTGTGTGTGTGTGTTGCTATGTCTTGAAATGTCAAGAAATATAATTTCCTCTAAGCAAGGACAAAACTTTTGGAATTTTTTAAAACATATTACCAACTAGAATTTTTAATAAGATACAATACCCCTGAATATTATGCATAAAGTAAAACAAAATATAATTTGAATCATATTTGTTACAGACTAAAACATAAAACTTGCTTCATTTAGAAATAATAGTTGGTAGTTGGAGATAAACCATGACATTAGTGAAAATAACCCCATCAAATAATATTTGTGGGTTATGCTCTTCTTGACAGACGAGAACATAATCTACTACATGATAATCATACAACTTGAATTTCAATCACAATTCAATCTGCTTTATAAAAACAATAGTTTAATGTTGACAGATCTGGGGCCACATGAGAAATGGGTAAATGCTTTTATTAAAGCATTGCTTTGACATTTGCTTCTTACTCTGTTGAAAGGTAGACCATATCCAACAGTTCACTCTAGCAGGACCTGTTCATTGCTATTAGTAGTAGTTGTAATCCTAGAAATGGTATTGGCTTAAATGGCCAGAGTTGTTAACTTTTTGTTTGTTTTTTGCAGTGCTGGGCATAGAATCCAAGGCATCATGCTTGCTAGGAAAGCACTTTACCACTGAGCTATATTCCCAGCCCTAACTTTTCAAATATTTAACCTATGGAAGACATAACCTAATAGGATGTTTTCATTTTATTGTTCCATGGGAAGCAATTCACTGACTTGGGCATTCTTGTTAAAAAGATAGGAATATATTCTAGATACTGAGGCTTCAATTATCTTATTGTTGAAGACCATCCACCATTTTGGATCATAAATGAAAAGCATCTTACTAACTCCCATTAGACTATATTAAAGATATATTTCAAACTTTATTGTAAAGCTCTCAGTTACAGATACGGCTTCAGACAAGTTTTCTGAGGATAACCTTTAAAGAAAATATTGAGTTTCAGGAAATTAAAATATTTTCCTGTTGAGGACAATAAGTGAAAAATAAAAACCTAAAAATACTGGCATAGTCCAGCAGGTAATGATGTTATTTGACCTATGAAATTGAAAAAATAACCCTGGAGAGAAATCACAAAAATACAATAACTACTTTTTTCACTTATCATTGTAATGGAAGGGAATGGAACCAACCAGGAATTTAGGGTTTGACAAAATGGCAGACATGAAAAAGAGTTCAAATTTATGAGGAGAAAAATAAGAAAATTGTTTAGATAAGAGAAATCTCAAATTGTTTGAATCAAGCTCTGCATTTTGTTAACAAAGAAAATGAGGTCCTATTTAAAATGACTTGATTTCATTACTTATTCACCCCTCATTTTCTCCTCAACCTCACCCATCAGGCTTTTGTCCCACTGTTCCACCTTGTGACCTCTCATCTCACAAGCCAGTGGTCTGTGCTCAGTCCTCCTCATGCTCGCTCTCTGCCCAATGAGGCAGAGTTGCCCTCAGCCTCGCTATGGAAATATTTTACAATTTACCTTGGGAGGCATTCTACTCTTTCCTTTCTCTGATCTTGCTGGTGGTTCTCCACTTCTACTGTGGGTTCTTCTTCATGTGAAAACCCTACACAATGTCTTCTAGAACCACAGTCCTAAATCAATCATCTAAATGCGGAGGATATCTCAATCTTTTCCACCAGTACAGATTACTCCCCTAAGCTCTAGATTGTTTTATTCTGCTACCCACTCAGTTTTCACCTTTTGTCATCCAATACACATCTGAATTAGAACTATTTTTATCACCTTCTTTCCCCTTCCCCCAATCTGTTCCTTTCTATTTTTTCCTTACCTTAGAAAATGATACCATCATTCCACTTACTTATTTGCTTGAATCTGAATCCTTGGAGTCATTTAAAAATCTGAAACAATTCATATATGTTCACTTTAGAAAAATCACTAATGATTCCTTATAATATTCAAGAAAAAAGCCAGTCATTATTATGGTTTATGAAACTCTGTATGATCAAGCCCTTGCTTCATTTTCTCTCATGACTTCCTTTTACTTTGGATTAGATCTCGCTTTAACAACAATGACCTTCTTGTTTTTCTGCTAGAAACCAAGCTTATTTCTACATCAGGTCCTTGTATTTGCTATGCTCTCTTCCCAGGAATTTTTTCCTAAAATCTTGATATTGTTCATGAACTTCTTTCACATTTTTGCACATATTTCACATCTTCACCTAGCCCTTTCTGAGCACTGAAAGAAAATTGTACCAACCATCTCTCTCACTAAATGCCATCAGTATCTATCTTCTAATTGTCCTTTATGTCTCTGTTTTTTTAAATTTATTTTTATTTTTAAATGAACTTCAGCCTAGATGAGTTAGACCTTACTTCCTGTGTGTTTCTGAGAAGCACTTCGTATTAACTGAAATGCACTCTGTATTTACTTCTTTACTTGTATTTTGTGCCTCCTGACTACAGTATGAGTTCCACAAGGCCTGTATCTTCATCCTGTTCAGAACTAATTCCACAATGTAGAACAATGTCTCGCACAGTTGTTCTCAATAAATATGAGTCGAATGAACGAATGGGGGATGGATGGATGCATGGATGGATGGATGGATGGATATACTAATGAGTAGAATATGCATATTGCTTGAAAAGTCTCCTTGACTTGCTTTTGTAATTAGAAAGAGTAGGTGTTTCTCAGAGAGCCTGGAGATTTTGGGGCACGCTGTGGTTGCGATCATGACTTTCTGGGAAGTGGCTCATCACTTTTGTCACTTCTTTCTCCTCCCTTCTCCTTACGCACCCTCTCACCCACACCCCATCAGTATAATCCCTCCCTTTCTTCACCAACCCTCTGGTACTACTTCCTTAGCTGTGTAAATGTATGGGAGAGTACAGCAAAGCTGCTCTGTTTGGCTGTGAGTGGTAGTGTCACTTCAGGCTGGATGGAAAGACTCTAGCTTAGAACTCTGCAGTCCTAGTCCAAGATGATAGGCTTTGTTGGCCCACCTACAGCATATTTCTCAACTTCTCTGTGCTGGCCAAAACAAGTAGTGTGTCTTAGTTTTTGAGTTCACCCTCCCTCTTTGCTTTCCAAAGTTTCTTTTTTTTTTTTTTTTCCCACTGCCACTGCTGTACATTTCTTTAAAAAACTCATAATAGAAAATTGAGCTCCCAACAAAATCCCATACCATATGTAAAAGAGCATGTCCCTCTCTCAACTGGAGGTGTATTTTGGAATAAGAAAATAACAGCTCAGCAGTCATTTGCCATAGCTTGCTGAGTAAGCTGGGCTCAGGTTAAAAGGGGGTTATAGGCTGCTAGCCAAAACACTGACGGCATTGCTGAATTCAGAGATTCAGAAACTCTGTATGGCCCAAGGATTCTGTGTGGTTGCCATTAATTACATTCCCTTCTGCCTACCATTGAGACTGTCCCAGCTCAGTTCCCTCAAGTGAATAAAAACAGATATGAATTTTAGCTATAGATGTTGTTAACTTTTGTTTTAAAAATATCCTCAACATTAGCAATAAGATCATTGGCAAGTTTTGTTATCAAAGTAAAACTGAATCAGAAATGGTCATAATCAACTTGCTTCCCATAAAATTTCTCATCAAATTGGATGGAAGATGATTTGTACAGATTATGTAGTTTCTATCATAACTGACTCAATGGTAACTCTTTTTTTTTCCCCTGCAATAGTGACTTTTGATGATGTAATGCGGATATAATTACTTGGAGAAAAAACAATAGAATTAAAATAAACAAAAAGGAAATCACTTCAAAAGCACAGATGGAATATATGAAAATGTTACCAAGTTTGGTCAATACTAGGGGCTTAAAGTGTTATTTTTTTTTACTTCACCAGTTTTGTACAAGTTCTTGCAACTGATAAGGAGTTTTTGAGACCCTGATTCCAAGAATACACTTGGATGAGCCTATGTTACCCATAATAATGGTGCTATTCATTGTCAGATGTGACTCTGTAAGTAGTAAAGGTCTTTGCTTTTGAAAGCATCCTACTTATTTCTTGTAAAACTTTCAATGACAAGAATTCTTCATGTTTTTTTCCCCTCCTAAGAATATACCAATGCAGTAAACTTTGACAGGTTTGAAAGTGAAGTTTCATTTCACAGGAGCTTTTAAACTGTCTCCAATTCATAACTGGGAGACATTTCAATCAGCATTTTCATTTAAAAAATCTTATATTTTAAGAAAATATTTTGCTTTCGTGTTTTTCAGGTTTAGTGTTGTTTTCTATTAAAAATAACATTTAAAAGGATAATTGAGAGGAAAGTTTTTCTCATGAGTCAACACTTACTTTGGGGATATTTATCTAAGATATTTTAAAAGGTAAATGTTCAACTTGTTATCCTTATAATCAAGTAGACAATTTTTTTTTCCACAAGGTTACATTTGTTTATGCTGTTTTATTATCAATTGAATGGTATGATATGAAGTCTTTTTATTGCAGTTTAGCTAAAGAAGCACCAAGTCTGTGATGGAGCTGTCAATCAGCATTTAGTCATACAGTATCTATTTCTATCCCTGTTCTTCTTAGCACAGAAGGGCTATTATAGTCTACATTACGGCATAGCTACTTTGGATATAGATATCCTTGAGGGGCAGGATTTATTTTGAAAGAAGATACTCAACATAGCATGACACATCATTTAGACATTTTTTTAAAAGTACACATGCAGGTATTTCAAAGTAAAATACAACAAAGGCTAATTTTAAACATTTAGTTTAATATTCCATGAATGCATTTCCTTTTTTGCTTACCTTAAAGGCATGGAAAAAGACCAAATGGGATCATGTGACTATTTAGTAATTGAAAATGTCTATTTAAAGAAATTCTTGTGCAAACCTTCATTGTATTATCACCTATGAAGGGTTAGCTGTTGAAAGATACTGCGCATGTCAAAATTAGCAAGAGAGAACCACTCAAGGCCAAAGCAAAAGAAAAATAGTGCTGAAATGCATTTATAAACACCTGAAAAGTGAAACTCTTCCAGATGTCAATAATGCATATTTCCAAGTACACTAGTATATATGGAATATGACTAAAAATTAACGAGACTGATTGCAAACCACAAACATGAAAATCAGTCATGCAGCTGTATACCACACTGGATGTGCTTCCAGATGTGATGATAAAAATGGATACAACCTTTTAAAGCATGAGCTTTGGATATGCTATGCATGTGGCACTCATTAGCTAAGCAAATGGATGTTAATCTTTATGACAGTCAATTGCTGTGCTGCATTTCCACTGAGAGCTTATCAGCTGGTCTGACCCATCATCAAGAGCATCATGACTTAATTTACAGGAGGATTATTCTCCTTTTCTCTGCAATTCTATGGCTTTGAAATAATAAGAAAGTTTTAAAAAAAGAAATGGATGAAGCATTTAAATTTTTTATTCCCCATAACTTTTTGGTAAATAGGTAATGGCACAAAAATTTTAAATTCATAGATCACAAATCAGCACATCCGAGTATCTAATTTTTCATGTTCAAGATTTAGAAATTAATTTCATTTTCCCAACTGATTTTATTCCCATTGAATAGGGAAAAATGTTCACATAAGAAAAGATTAAGTCTTTTAAACAAATGGGCATTTTCAAGAAGTAGCATATAAATGGAATCTTCAATAAGTAGGTGGGTAGAAGAGAATGTTATGCTTTAGCTCAGGAAAAAAATCAGAAACATCTCTAACATCCTAACAAACATTTCCTCTCTTGGGAAAGTTGTGTTATCACGCTTGCCAACATATCCATGATATTACCATCAGGAAGCTTATTGCTTTGGGCTACCTTGAGTTAATTATGAAAGGCCTGATAGAAAATCAGATACCCCCATGAAACTGAGAGCTTGACATGCTAGACATAATGCAGGAAGAGGCAGTTCAAGCTTCTCACATAACTCCGCCAGCACAAATCAACCTGTTCGACAGCCACTTCTATTTCTTAGGCAATTTTGGCTAGAGAAAAACATTGTGCAAATATTTTAGTATTTTCTCTGTGTGATATGCTTCATTGCCCGCCACCATGGGTGTCAGATGCCAAAAAAATACATTTGCATTCTAACAATACCAGTTACAAACTATAGATGGTCTCTTCAGAAAGAGACTGAATCATCTCTATATTTAGTAAAAGCCTAGGGTATCATGAACACTTAATTAATGAGTTCATGAAAGTAAGTAAATCACTTCCTCTTAGTTTTAGGTGATTTGGGAGCAAGTTTAACTCATTCAGTACAGAGCTAAGGGATCTCCTAATATGTATGTGTATGTACATATATATATACATACATATACATATATATACATACATACATATATATACCTACATATACATATATATGTACCTACACATATGTATATACATACACATACACACACATACATACATATATGTATATATGTATATTTCGGAGGCCTGGGTTAAGAACTTTTTCAAAATATTTAACATTTTCATGGATAAAGTAATGAATAAGGTCTAGATCATTAAGTATTAACAAAGAAATGCTGAATTTAAAAAAGAGTAACTATTACTCTTTTACTTTATCTATGAAGAAAATTCAATCCAAAATTGCTAAGCATTTATTGAATATTGAATGAATTGTGATCATAACCATGGAAAAATAAAAGGTGAGGGGAGCATGTTGTTCTTTCTTAAGGAATTACAACAAATGCATTGTGATGCATGGGATAGTGAGGGCTTTGGAGGGTGGAGAAGGAGGTTTGGTCTTGCAGACAGTGAAGAGCAGGGAGGAGCAACTATAGCGCATTCCCTTTGGTTTGCGCAGAAGTACATTCAAGAGAGAATATGATTAAGTAATAGATTCTTAAATGCATCACTTCCTAGAGCCTTTCATATGCTAATATTCATTATGCATTTTCCCAAACAGACTCTAAGAGAGAGCACTGCTCAAACTTTTTTGATCCTTGAATTTCTTTAAGAAACATCTCTTGATAGTAGTCTTCTATTAAAAAATTTACTTTGGGAAATGAAATTCTACCAAACTTATTTTGAAAAGCAAGCCTGAAGACCAGAGGAAAAATAATTATGACATTATATTTCATTAGGGATATTTGAGTTCTGAGCTCCAATAGGAGCACTGGGAAAAAAATGGCAAAGATTCTAGATTCATTTCCCCAGGTTTGGTAGCTAATTGGTAAGACATTTGTATGGCACTGCTAAGCAGAGAGGTGCAGCCTTGTAAACACAACTTGGGACTTATTCAGAGAAATAAATGGGTTGATGAAGTTGTTGAGAGCTTGAATGTAGGGTGAAGAGAGAAAATGATTCTTTTCTTAATTGGTTCTTTTTAGTTATACATGACAGTAGAATTCATTTTGCTTAGTGTGGAAGAAGGGAAGATAGATATTCAATAGAGAGAAGAGAATCTTCAGCTTTGGAAGTCAGCCTACTTGGAAGGGAAAGATAAAGGAGAAGGGCTATCTTAGTAAACTAACAAGTGAACAGAGTATATAAGAAAAATGGGTAAATAATAAAAAGGGCAATGAGAATTAGTGTTAAGGGAAGGTTTCAAGGTACAATTTGGTTGCATTAGAGGTAAAACTAGATCATGAGTTTGTGGGTTTGAGGTTAAATGGTGGAACAGAATCTGGTATTATGAAGCTTCAACAAGTAAAACTAGATAATAGATACATGTTATAGTTTGGATGTGAGGTGTCCCCCAAATGCTCATTCGTGGGAAAATGCAAAAAGGTTTGGAGGAGAAATGATTGGGCTACAGCCTTAACCTAATCAGTGGATTAATCCCTGATGGGATTAAGTGAGTGATAACTGGAGTGATAACTGGAGATAGGTGGAATATGACTGGAGGAAGTAGCTCATTGGGGGTGTGGTTTTGGGGTATATATTTGTATCTGGCTAGTGGATTCTTTGCCTGCTGATTACCACATGAGCTGCTTCCCTCTGCTATACTCTTCCACCATTATGTTCAGCCTCATCTCAAGCCCTGAGCGATAGAGTCAGTTGTCAATGAACTGAGACCTAGGAAACCGTGAGCCCTCAAAACCTTTTCTTCCTTTTCAATTGTTCTGGTTGTGTCTTTTAGTTAGAGCAGCAAAAAAGCTGACTAAAATAATACAGACCTTTATTTTTTCAGAGTACGTAAAAATTTGCGACAAGAGTAATGGCTTGAAAATAAGGTTTTATTATTATCTCTGTCTTGTTTTTATTTTTGTTTTGATAGTTATAGAGTTGCACAAGCTATACTTTTGTTTAATGCTTACACAGAATCTCTTAATATCTTTTCTCTTTCTGAAAACTTACATTTGTGTCTTTCTAAAGCTATGTATAGTTTTTCATTTAAACCTAGTCTGATATTGCTGAATGTTAATTGTAATATGTAAATTGAATGTAACTGATGATGTATGTTCAATTTACCACTGGCTTCCTGTTTGTCTTCTATGTTCTGTTTCCTTTCCCTGTTTTGTCTTCATTTGTGCAATTCGGTAATTTTTGTTATTCAACTTCCCCATGCTATAAATATTTTTGCTAGTCTTTTAATGATAACTTTAGGATTTATTCTTGAGTTATTAAAGACCGATATTAAATTGATACTTTTAATTTCTGGACAACACAAAAACTTAGAATAATTGAATCATTTAAACACTGTTCTCCTATTCTGCTTTTTTGCTCTTGATATTATGAAGATCTCCATATGTTCTTTATCATTTAAAATTTTTATTTTAACTTTCATAATAAAATAGACATAATTCTTATACAAAGTTCCATCACTATAGAAATAGTTAATATTGAAAGTGTTTTTCTGAGAGGAAGTCACTGTCAATAGTTTGGGTCTAGATAGCTTTTCTCCCCATTTTAATGTAGTTCAGAAAGAATTTGGTACTGCTTTGTTTCCTTCCCATCCATGGAGAACACATTTGCTCCTCTCATCCATGGAGAACACATTTGCTCCTCTCTCCCCTGCTTTTACTGGACTTGTGGAGGATATCTTATGGTTGGATGTGGAAAATAGGTGGAGTAGAAAACTTGTTACTATTCCTCTTTCCACCTTCACCTTGAGCTGTTCATTCTGGATTCATTTAGGGTGGCTCCATGTTTTCTATAAGTTTTCATTTGGGGCTTGGTAGGCATGAAGCGATAATCAGTTGCTTCATGAATTCTGCACATCTTCACTGAGCTCTGATCTAGAGCCAGGGCCAGGGCCCATGGAAAGCATAGTCAACTTTGTTCCATGTTCATGTCACTTACAGTCTGGGAGAACATGTTTTTGTTCCTGTTACCCCAGCATCTAGTATTCAAGGTCAACTTCCTTATCTCCTAGTGCCTTGATGCTTCATAAATTGGGTTTAATGATACCCATATCATTTATATTGCTCAAAAGTCCCTTCTACTTTATACATACTTGCACATATGAATATAAGCAAGTTCATACTTAAATATGTATATATATATGTATATATATAATGTACAGTCTACATATCTGTTTTTCCATCTATGTCTTTGGTGTACATGAAAACCCATTTTCTGTTGAGAATTCTACACACAGGAGTAGAATTATTAGATAATAAAATAGGTGTGCATTTAATTTTAGCAGTTAATGCCAAGCAGGTTTCTAAAGTGCTCATACAAATTTATATTTCAATCAGTAATGTATTAATTTACAATTGACTCATTCTTTATTTGATATTGCCTATCCTTTTACTTTAGTCATTGTTATGGGTGTATAAAGATACAACATTGTGAATTTAGTCTTCATATTCTTGTTAGTAATGATGTTGAATACACTCATATATAGTTAGTGCTTATTTGGATAATTCTGTGTGTGAGAGAAATGCTTGCTGAGCTGGAGTTTTTCCCTCTCATTGTAAAACAGAGTTGTCATATATTTTTGGTTGGAGTCCTAAATATGCTATGGATTAGTGCCTTTTGTTCGACATTTGTATTTCTTACTCTCTTAATGATGTATTTTGATGAATAGAAGTTATTTATTCTAGTGAAATCTAATTTTTATTTATTACTGGTTTTTATTTCCTACATGAGAAATATTTGCCTAACTCATATTCATAGAGAAATCCTGCTGATGCCTTTGAGAAGACTTAGAATTTGAATTTTCATGTTCCTCTATGATCCATAGACTTCAAACTAATCTTTGTGTATGTTGTAAGGCAGGAAAGAATTTGTGAATTTTCCATGTTGCTATCCACTAATCCCATTACTATTTATTTGGAAAGACTATGCTTTCCCTTTAGTATTATAGAAGTACCTTTGAGCCAATTCTTAATACCAGCCATATATTGTATTAATTACTCTATATTTAGAATAGTCTTGATAACAGGTGGTGGAAATACTTTAGTTTTATTTTCTTCTTTAATATTGTTTTGATTATTTTAGTTCCTATGCATTTCCATAGAAATATTAGAATCATTTTTAAAATTTCTACCCCCATAAAACCTTCTGAGATTTTGATTGGAATTCTATTAAAAGTTATGTTACCTCCTGCTTCACTCTTTCTGCTCAGAATTGTTTTGGCTATTCAAGGTCTCTTATTCTTCCAGATGAAGTTCATGATTGCCTTCTCTATTTCTATGAAGAATATCATTGGAATTTTAATTGGAATTGCATTGAATCTGTATAGCACCTTCATTACCCTATGTATATGTATGATTACATGAATGGTATGAATGTACATCATGCACAACCATAGAAATAAAAAATTGTACCCCCTTTGTGTAAGATGAATCAAAATGAAGTCTGTAAAAATTTAAAAAATTAAATTAAATTTAAAAAATGAAAAAAAGTCATGTTATTTTCAGTAACAGTTGTAACAGTATTGTCTAATAACTGCTGAAGATGGTATATTCCACCATTAAATGAAGTATTCTTAAATTTATTTCTGTAGGGTTTTGTAATTTTCAGTGTGGAAGCCTTACATCTTATGTCAGATAAGCATTTTAAAACCCCACAGTATTATAATGATCATGAATTTGGACAGTCAGTATTCATTTGGATCTACCCATGGTTTAGTTTTATTATTTGATATTTCTTCCTGAACTTTCTTGTGTCCACATGTCAAAGAATTTCTGGTTTCATCTTACTCTAATTAGAATGGCTATTATCAAGAATACAAGCAATGATAGATGTTGGTGTGGATGTGAGGGAAAAGGCACACTTGTACATTGCTAGTAGAGTTGCAAATTGGTGCAGCCACTATGGAAAGCATATGGATATTCCTCAGAAATCTTGGAATGGACACCATTTGACCCACCATCCTACTCCTTGGTTTATACCCAAAGGACTTAAAATCAGCATACTACAGTAACACAGCCACATCAATGTTTATAATAGCTCAATTCACAATAGCTGGATTGTGGAACCAAGCCAGATGCCCTTCAAGAGATGAATGGATTAAGAAACTGTGGCTGGTGAGATCTGGCCTGGAGCAGAGGCAGTCACCAGCTCCAGTGGGGAGTTTAGGCCCTTCAGCGCTATTTTACAGCTTCCCTGGCAGAGAGTGACCCCTGCCACCAACTGAGCCCCCAGTGAGGAGCTCAGACCTGCCTGGGCTTGAGAGCCCAGTGTCTCCATCACTGAGCACAGTTCTGTGCCCCCACCCCAACTTGGTCTAGTGCCCAGGTCCACACCCTGGCCCGGGATCTAGCACCTTGCTGTATCTGATTGTCTATCAATACCAGGTTGCCTCTACCCAGAAGCATTGATCATTCCCAACCTGGAGGTAGTGGGACAGCAGCTTTCTTGGGTCACCGCTTGATCAAGCACCTCTCAAATATCAGGTGAGTTACTGGAAATCTGCAGGGACACTTTAAGTCTTCACAGGAAAATTGCAATCCCTCTGATTTGCACTATTAGAGGGGAAGATACACGAGCAACATGAGAAAACACGGGAAGAAAGTGTCCCAAACAAACCTAGATGATATATCAAGAGAACCCAAAGACAGCATGGTAGAAGAAATGACAGAAACTGAGTTCAGAATGTTCATAATTAAAATGATCTGAGAAGAGAATGATGTGACAAGAGAGGAGATTCAGGCTATGAATAATCAGCTAATAGAGCAATTGCAGGAAGGAAAAAACATTTCAACAAAGAGATAGAAGTTTTGAGAAAAAAACAAACAGAAATCCTTGAAGGAAACAAGGAAATGAAGGAAACAAAAAAAAGTTAAAAACTCAATAGAAAGCATAATTAACAGAATAGATCACTTGGAAGACAAAACCTCAGACAATGAAGACAAAATATTTAATCTTGAAAACAAAGTGGAACAAACAGAGAAGATGGTTAGGAATCATGAACAAAACCTCCAAGAAATATGGGACATCATGAAAAGACCAAATTTAAGAGTTATTGGGATTGAGGAAGGCACAGAGATACAAACCTAGGGTATGAATAATCTGTTCAATGAAATAATATCAGAAAATTTCCCAAATATGATGAATGAGATGGAAAATCAATTACAAGAGGCTTACAGGACACCAAATGCACAGAATTACAACAGATCCACACCAAGGCACATTATAATGAAAATACCTAACATATAAAATAAAGATAGAATTTTAAAGGCTGGGAGAGAAAAGCATCAGATTACCTACAGGGGAAACCAATACGGATATCAGCAAATTTCTCAGCCCAGACCCTAAAAGCAAGAAGGGCCTGGAACAACAGATTTCAAGCTCTGAAAGAAAAAGGATGCCAACCAAGAATCTTATACCCAGCGAAACTTACATTCAGATTTGATGACGAAATAAAATCCTTCCATGATAAACAAAAGCTTAAAGAATTCACAAAGAGAAAGCCTGCCCTACAGAACATTCTCAACAAAATATTCGAAGAGGAAGAAACAAAAAACAACAATCTCAGTCAACGTGGGGAGGAATTACCCTAAAGAAAGAGTCAATCAAAGGAGAAACAAAGTTAAAATAAAAACCCCCAAAAAGCTAAAATGGCAGGAAATAAAAGTCATATCTCAATAATAACCCTGAATGTAAATTGCCTACACTCATCAATCAAAAGACAGAGACTGGCAGTTTGGATTAAAAAGAAAGATCCAACAATATGCTGCCTTCAAGAGACTCATCTCATGGAAAAACATGGCCACAGACTAAAGGTGAAAGGTTGGGAAAAAACATACCATGCACATGCACTGAGTAAAAAAGCAGGAGTTTCCATCCTCACTTCAGATAAAGCAGACTTCAAGCCAAAGTTAGTCAGAAGGGATAAAGAAGGACATTTCATACTGCTTAAAGGAAGCATAAATCAGCAAGACATAGCAATCATAAATATTTATGCATCAAACAATGGTGCATCCACGTACGTCAATCAGATCCTTCTCAATTTCAGGAATCAAATAGACCAAAACACAATAATACTGGGGGACTTTAACACTCCTCTCTCACCATTGGACAGATCTTCTAAGCAAAAATTGAACAAAGAAACCATAGGACTCAATGACACAATCGCTAATTTGGACTTAACAGACATATAGAGAGTATTCCATCCATCAAAATCGAATACACTTTCTTCTCAGCAGCTCATGGTTCCTTCTCTAAAATAGACCATATGTTATTACATTACAAAGTAGTTACAAAGCTACTCTTAGCAAATACAAAAACATAGAGATACTACCTTGTATACTATCAGATCATAATGGAATGAAATTAGATATCAATGAAAAAGTTAAAAACAGAAACTACTCCAAGACCTGGAGATTAAATAATATGCTATTGAATGATACATGGATAACAGAAGACATTAGGGGGAAAATTAAAAGATTCTTAGAGGTCAATGAGAACAAAGATACAACATATCAAAATCTCTAGGATACTCTGAAAGCAGTGCTAAGAGGAAAATTCACTGCTTGGAGTGCATTTAATAAAAGAATGAAAGTCAACAAATCAATGACCTCACATTACAGCTCAAAGCCCTAAAAAAAAAGGAACAGATCATCACCAAAAGTAGTAGAAGACAGGAAATAATCAAAATCAGAGCTGAAATCAATGAAATTGAAACAAAAGAAACAATTCAAAAAATTGACAAAACAAAAAGTTGCTTCTTTGAAAAAGTAAACAAAATTGATAAACCCTTAGCCTTGCTAATGAAGAGGAGAGAGAAACTCCAAATTACTAAAATTCATGAT
>JAJEJO010005522.1:594311-656060 GCA_020662805.1 Glaucomys volans | reverse complement strand
GTAGGGACTTTAGATTATGTAGGGGAAATGAGAGGGAGGAGGGGGAGGGGGTATGAAAGATGGTGGAATGAGATAGATATCTATGTATATGTATGGTTACACAAATGGTATGAATCTTTATTGTGCACAACCATAGAATTGAAAAGTTGTACCCCATTTGAGTACAATGAATCAAAATTCAGTCTGTAAAAAGAAAAAAAAAGAATGTCTTTAACATGATTTTATTCAGTTTATGAAAATGTATTTCCTTGTCCTTTGTTTATAAAGAATATTTTCTGTATTAATAGAATTCTAGATTAATACATTGAAAAAAAGAATCATTCCATTAAAACTGTAAAGTATAAGTTGTTAGCCATACTGTTAGTACTTTAAATATGATATTTTCATAATATCTGGATTATGCATAGTCATAATCTCTACATGCTTTTAAAATGTTCTGTCTTTGATTTTCAGGAGTTAGACTATGATACATTGAAGTGAATTTTTCTTCATGTTAATTCTTCTTGAAATTGATATTATTTATTCTTGTGTATATCAGTAACATTCTTCAATTTTGGAAAGTTCTATTTGATCTTTGGATGTTAACTTTTCTGTTTTTTTTTTCTGATATACCACAAGTACATAACTTTAGACATTTCACCATGGCCCATTGATTTTATATTGGCTTCTGTATTTTAAATCCTTCATTCTTTCTGTGCTCAATTTTGATATTTTCTCCTTAGAAAAATGTGCTTATCAAACATTTTTCAGAAATTACATACTTTGAAAAAAATTTGCCTAATTCAAATTAATTTTAGCTAATCATTCTACAGAAAATGAAATAGTTAAGTTAGCTTACTAATAAACTTATCTATTTTGCTCTAAGTTGTTTCATGTTTCATATTTATAATATCCATTTGTTACTGTTGTGTAGCCCACTCTTCTGCTGAAAATTTCAATAGTCCACTATTTTCTTGAGCATCTAACTTACACTTCTTTAAAACTGTCTAACTCCAGTATCTGGTTCATCTGAGGGTCTAATTCTTTTGTCTGTTTTTTTCTTTTAATTTGGGAACCTTTGAGTTTTATGACCTGTTATTCCTATAATTTTACATTTAATGTCAGACATTATTATGAAAACCTATAGGGATAGTCTGTGTCTTAGGGTCTGACTGATATATTTTCCCCTAGAGAACACATCTTAAAAATTCTTGCAGGCAGGCAGGCTACGGGTAAATTTCTTTAATCCAATTCAGTTACTGGCTCATCCCCAACCTAGTGAGGTAGTTTCACAGTCTCAGTCTAGTGGAAGAACTTTAGACCACTGTAAGGATTAAGATAATTTGTAGCTAGAGTTCAGTCTTCTGAGAGCTGCTTTATTTCTAGTGTTCCCTTAATTCCCCTGTGTATGCCCAACCAAATACTAGAGGTAAATGTTGCTCTTCTTCAGAAGCCGATACTTCTAATATCTCTGATAAGCTTCTTGGTCTTTCAACTGCTTATTGGTAATTGATGAATTCCTCAAGAAGACAAGCCATGCTAAATACTCGGCTCATCTTTCAGTGCTTTCTTTCTCTCCAGGATCTATCTTGGCTTCTAAAGTCCTAACTTTTTAGGTAACTCTGCATTGTCTCAAAACACACACCCATACACACACACACACACTCACTTTCTAGATGTGTAGCACACCTATGTATGTGTTGCATACATACATACACCATAGTCTTTGAAGTTTTTGGTGAGTCAGTTTATGCAAGATAGACTATTATCTTCTAAATAAATCTTAAGACAGAATACTTAAGGTCTTAGATAAATTAATCTATACAACTCCACAGCTCCAAATTAGAAAGCTTGAAAAAGATAGAAAAAGAATACAAGGATAGAATAAATAGAAGGGTAGAGGAATTGGAAGAATGAAAGAACAAAAAGTATATTGAGGTGGATTATTTGCTCTCTGGACACAGTAGGTATTTATAAGTAAGCTTGTATTTGACAGCACGTAATTATAGAAAACAAATGATTGGGAGAGGCATTTGAGTCAAGTTAATATCTTAAAAGAGGGGAAATATTGTAGTGAGAATGATAGGGAATTATTCAGGAGAGAAAATGACCATTCACATGGGCCAAAAAGTATGGCAGAAGTTAGACAAGTAACAAAAATATGAAATTTAAACTTGCTCAGAAGCTTTTAGGTTTTAAAAAGAAAATCATTTCAATATTTTAAAACATTATGTCTATAAGAGTTTGAGTTTTAAATTATTATACAGCAGTTAAACTTTAAATCTTAGGCTTTATCTTATGAATGATCAATCAAATTTGGCATTTTCTCTAATTTTCATTTCTCTTCTGACCTGAATAAAGACTGGCATACCAAATTTAATTGCACTCATCTTAATTGCTTCTTGATTTTTGACTCATTATTTGAGTTGAATAAGTCAAAATGTTGGAAATGGGCAGGGAGTTCTGATACGTGAATCTTTAAAAGCATGCCTCATGTGGAATTGGATAGTCAGAATTGATGGAGGTCTAAGTTTGACCCTATGCATTTCTCAGATATATGGAAAGATACATGAAAATTGAGCATTAATTCTTACATCCATTCTCCTCCTTATCACAGTGAGGCAAATGTTGTACATCATCCTGACATCGGATCATAGACCTGTGGGAGATGATGCGGAATACGGCCTACCAACATATAAATTTTTGTCTATTACTGAAAATATAGAGAGGTTTCTGATCACTTCCTTGATTTTTTAAAATTCCATCTTCTTAAATTAGAAGACAGCAAGACAACACATTCATTATATGATTAATAAGAGTACAACTGAATTTTGAGTGTGACTACAAAAGAAGTAATGGAATTGGTTGCTATAGGTAGAACTGCAATCAGCTAATCTTCACATCCAATGGAACTGAGTTACCAGATTGGATTCAAATGTTGTTCAAAAATTAAAATAATTATTAGGATTATTTCCTGATGAAGAAATATATGACACTTTAGAAGTTTTCTGTAACTTTGTCTAGTACTGCTCAGTATATTTTTCTAGGATCTGATGGAATGGATTATAGGATTGCCTCCCTGGCTTTTGGCAAAATCCAAACCCAAGAATTTCACTTGTATTTTGTAATATATTGAAAAACTGAAGAGTAAAAGATGAATGAAGGGCTGGGATTGTAGCTCAGTGGTAGAGTGCTTGTCTAGCATGCGTGAGGCACTGGATTCTATTCTATTCTCAGCACTGCGTGTAAGTAAATAAAATAAAGGTCCATTGACGACTAAAGACATATTTTTAAAAAGATTAATGAATATGTGCAGGCATGCTCTTTTTAAGTACTAAGTACTTCAGTAAAATATTAGTGAAAAACAGTGAAAATTTTGAAATAAGGTACTACCTGAAAGTATTTCATATCATTATTTTTTTCATGGGTCTTTAGAAATTCTTTAGATGTGTGTGTGTGTGTGTGTGTGTGTGTGTGTGTGTGTGTGTTTTAGCTTTTTCAGACATTCAGCTGTGAAACAGGTGGACATGATTTTTATAAATTTTGATAAATAAGAGATTTCGAATTCACAAATTTCAGTTAGCTTTTCACAAATCATCTCATAATCGATGGGAATCTTTTGTTGCTATTCCTATTATCATTGCTATGGATGAATATCTATAATACAGATTCATCAGAATTCGGTAACCTCTGGCTCTTCTATGCTTTACCCCGTAAGGCAGAATCAACCTTTTTTTTTTTTTTTCCTTTTGAAATCCTTTAGATTGGTCATGCCTCTCACATGAAACACTGTTCATATGAGAATCATGGTATCAATTCTTTTGAAAAAACTCCTTTTTTATCCCACTGGCAATGGATAACACAGTATGGTATCTGTGCAAACGGAAACTCCAGAAACCAAATTCTCTTGGATGCTAACAATGCTTCCCCTGGGCATAGCGAGAAGGGTCTCAATTAACCTCCTCTCCATGTTCTAACTAGACACAGGAAACCCTTTAGCCACCAGCAATGGAGTTTCATTAAGGCCACTTCACTGTAGGTATAACAAAGCTCCTTCCAGGAAGCAAACCAGAAACTCTAGGCAGATTGTAGAATTGCCCAAACATTGGGGTCCCTGCTTTTACACAGCACAAAATTGTGTAATGGCACCAGAGGCTCCTTAACAAGCTAACAGCCCTAGGGAGCAACAAAGATCAGGCTAAAAGTCATGGAGTTTCTGATTGAGGCTGAAGTTGAATTGCTGTTTCAATTCTTCCCTCAAGAAATTATCCAATTAATCTGCATGCGTCTTTTTGGGAGAAAAAAAAGTCCTGTTCAAATGATTGCAAGGGAGGATGAATGGGACATTTTTTTTCCTTCTTAAACCTGATGCATTTTAAAATTTTTACTTCTCAATGCCATCAGGAATGGAAACACCTGGAAGAGGTATTGCTTAGGCTTCTTTTAGTACTTAACTGGAATTCAAGAAAGTCATATGAAATCCTTTACAGACAGCAAAACCTGAGGGAGGAGCGTTAAGGAAACCACAGGGGCCAGACACATGCCCCAGATAGGCCTTCCTTCTCTTAATCAAACTTCAAGTCAGCCCTACTGTGGAGAGAAACAACGTACATTTTTTTTAAATATTTTTTTTTAGTTGTCAATGGACATTTATTTATTTATATGTGATGCTGAGGATCAAACACAGGGCCTCACACATGCTAGGCAAGTGCTCTACTACTGAGCCACAACCCAACCCAAATTTATCTGAAAGTTCCTGTTTCTGATCAAGTTTACTGGGGCGAGGGGCAAGGACTCAGTGATAAACAGCATGACTTAAGTCAGCAGCCGTGATACTTTTTGAAATTTAGGATTCCTGGAATAGTGATAGAAGCAAGGAAGTCAGCCAGTGCTTCACCTTTTTTAATGAGAGAGAGAGAGAGAGAGAGAGAGAGAGAGAGAGAGAGAGAGATATTACAGCAGTATTTACCAAGGGAGCTTTTACAGTATATTGCAAAATATCTAATGTCCTAGCAACCCCACTTCAGTTCTTTGGTGTATAGAGAGACCATTTACCTCCACTTCCCTGACTGCCAAGAACTTAGTTAGTATTAGTTCCTCCCTTCTCCTCCTTGTGTGGTTCAGATTGCAATATATATTATATATTTTTTTAACTTTTACCCTTAGTTAAAGTAGGAAAAGCAAAATTATTATACAGAGGACATACATAAGAATAGTAGTTGACTTTAGCAAGTAAAACTGACATGAATCTTTATCTGAAATTTCACATTCAGTTGACAATAATACATACCCATGCTCCAAACTAGCTTTCCTTCCTTATTCAGTTTGTATCCAACATCTGAAAATTGATACTAACATTTTGGAAAAAATAGCTGCCTGCTTTTGACTTCTAGGATCTGTTCAATTTGCAAGACTCTTTTATATTCTACTCTGAGATATTTGCTTATGTGGAGCATTGTAGAAATGAAAGGACATATTGTTGAAGTTTGTATTAAGACATTTGCAGTTATTCATAGAGTTATGAAAATTAAATTCTAGCAAATATCCAATTGTGCAATTATGAAAACCTAAACAGTAGTGTAACACTACATTTCAGCTAGGGTACTGACAATGCTCCTTACTTACACAATAAATAAAAAACAAAAAGCATATATAAAATATTTCAGTAGAGGATATTTTTATTTCTGACAACAGAAGTGTTAACTCATAAAAAGATTTTATGAATGGGGAATTAAAAATAAAACTAAAAAGAAAACTATATAATTCAGCACACTACATATTATGCCTTTTTAATTATAAATAGCAGGTAATCAATAATCACACTGTTATATCTGAGAATAGAAGAGATGGTATGCATTCTATTTGTAGAAACTAAGGTGATAAAGTATGCTTCAATCAGAATAGTGAACCTTTATCTTCTGGATTGCTGCTCCAAGAAACACAATGTTCTTACCTGTTTAGTGTGTTTGATATACCTGTGTCTGTCAGTGTCTTTCTTCTGTGTACCTGCTACATAAATCTGAATCCCTGATCAACTGAAATTGGCATTGTTACTACCTAGTGAATTTAAAGCAATTATATAATAAATGCTTGGTTATAACCATCCTTTTCTAATAATATTAAAATGGAAAAATATTAGAAATTGTTTTTCAGAGTAAGAATCTTCTTCTTCTTCTTTTTTTTTTTTTCTGGACCCAATACAGTAAACAGGAATCAAACACATGCAGAAATATATAATTTAAAATTTCATGTTGCATTTCATTGAAATGTTAGCTGAATAATATTGCTTTGGCACATATGTTATATTCATGTCAATATGTTTCATATGCTAAAAAGATCTGTGCTAGAGTGCCTCGCTTTCCCTGTTTACAAAAGAACTAAACAGCTGTGTAAGTTTTTGGATGAAGAGAGGGACTGAATTAAGAAAGTTTTAGGACAGTTGAGATTCTTAAGCCATGTGTATCTAATGAATGTTGTGGTCAGTAATAGTCACTGGCTGCTATAATTGACAAAAAGAGTCATTTAATTGGACAAAAGTCAGAGGCCTCTCTGTGTCTTATTGTTCTTTCTCTTTTTAAAGCAATGTTAGCTAGACATGGTGGCACATTTATATATTCTCAACTATTTGGGAGGCTGAGATAGGAGGATTGCAAGTTCAAGGCCAGCCTTGGCAACTTAGCAAGACCCTGTCTCAAGCCAAAACTTTACAAAAAGGTCCAGGGATGTGGCTCAGTGATAGAGCACATGCCTAGCATATATGAGGCCCTGTGTTCAATCCCACTATAGCAAAAAAACAAAAAAGAAAGAAAAAAAAGAAGCTATGTTAAAAGCTATGTCAAATTTCTTCCATTCAGAATCTCAGAATCTTTTTTGACTCCATTTCATCAACAGTCTAAATACATAATGATATTAAATAAGTTACAGTGAAAATTGTGAAATGAGTATTAAGACACAGCATATGGTTGGGAAGAATTCTGAGACTTTCTGTAGTGCTATATTCAGGCACAGATTCTTAAGTCAATTGCTAGATTTAAGATTATATGAATAGCCATAGCAATGGAGGAAAAGTTCACTAGAAATATTTTAGGATAATAGCCTGTTAACTTCTTAGGAAAGCTAAAGTCTTCTGAATAGATTGAGATCCAAATTTGACAGTAATGTCTTAAATTTTTCCTTGCCACATTTGTCTAATTTTAACCAACATGCCTTTTCTTTTTCTTCTCACATCTTGGTAAACTAATTCTCTGTAAATTCCTTAGTAAAAAGAGACACAGTGGAAAAAAAGAGCCATGGCCACTCAGCTACATGTCATCCAGAGAAATCTGGAGTTTTAACTGCATCAAAATGGTCCCCAGGTGGCTGCTATAGTTATTGCAACTCAAACCAACCCATCAGATATTTCATTATAAAGACTTTTACATTTTTAAAGTCTATGCTGTCATAAAGAAGACATCGAACAACATTGGTTTGTGCCCACACATTTGAAGATAAAATTATTTACTTCGTAGGTCATACTGGTTATGTAGCAATTTTCCTCAAATATGTGAAAAAATGAAATTTTCATTGTAAACATTTTATAAGCTTTTTTTGTGTGAAGAGTCAAATAAATGTTAGATAATTACTTTTTTTCACAATTACTCTTGAATATATGAAATGTATACTGCATCATGAGGAGTGCCTTTTAAAATAAAACTTATTATGAAGTATTGTGGGGAAAAAGCAGTAAGCTGCTATTTTTTTTTTTTTTTTTGTAATTTCGAGACAGGGTCTTGTGAAGTTGCTTAGGGCCTTGCTGAATTGCTGAGTCTGGCTTTGAACCTGTGCTCCTCCTACCTTAGCCTCCTGTCACTGGGATTACAGGCCAGTGCCACTGCAGCTGGCAGTAACCTGCATCTTTTGATTTGAATATCATTTCTTTTTGTAATTTTGTAGGATAGGATTTCCTAGGTATGAACTCCTGTTTTATCTCTCCGAGTGATCTTAGATAAAGAATGTTTGCGAATTTTAGTTTATCTAGACATTAGTCAACCCACTCCTGTTTGGAAGACTGAGAGCCTTAATTACTTGGGCAGAAGCTGTTATAAAATATAAAAATTGGTGACAAGACAGATTCTTAATGGGAAAGTATTTGGTTTTATTATCTAATATGTGCCATGCAAAGTTTGGATTAGGATAAATAAAAATTAAAAAATTTACTGAGTGCTATTTATGGGGATATGGCCATTCTTTGTCATTTTTGTTATCATTAAATGTTGAGTAAATAATATACTAATAGCATTATGATATGCATATATGGATATTTTCTTATTATATCTATCTTTATAAATAAATGCTATTCTAAATATGAATCATACAGTTTGTTTTTAATTTTTAAAACATGAATTGGTAATAGCAGAGATAATTTGTTTTTATTTGCAGTAAAAGAAATCCATTCTTTAAATATAATTGATAAGTTTATCACCTTTAAAAACATAAAGGAAATGCTATCATATATAGTGATTGAGATTTATTCTGAAAATAAATAATTTCAGTGATGGGGTTAGAAACTACCAATGAGGAAATCATGAGGTGAAACCAAACAAACTCTTCTATACAACAAGGAAAAACCTTTAAATATGAAGAAACTGTAATATAATGTGGCACTTGTAGGTACATTAAGATAAAACATTCAGGAGCCAGTACATTTTTTCATGCTGTCAGAGTATTCAACGGTACATATGAGCTGTCGTACTTCAGCCATCAATATCCAAAAAAGCTGAGCATTTTAGAAAAGAACTTTCCAATAGAAACAATTCAACTTTATACTTACAGGCATATGGATACTAACACGTTAAATAAAATAGCACTTGTCATTCTCTGAATCTTTACTATCTTTTTCCACCTCTTTTTTTTGACCAGATCTGTAAAGCTTATAGTCTTAATATCCTCCTTTTTGGGGGGTTAATACTGAAAAGAGGGAGAAGAGGAAAGAGATAATGGGAGACAGAAGGGAGAATGAATCAGAAAAGTCAAGAAGTACAAGGTCAACAGAGACATGCAGTTCTCAGGATCCAGAGTGCTCACTTGAGTTTCTATTCACACTGGGATTTACTGAGCTAGTCTGTGGGAAGCAGAAAAAGAAGGAGCTGAGAGTGTGTGTGCACACATCGTACTCCCCAGGTCAGGCTCTGGCTTTCAGGACCTTCTGGAACCACTTTTAGCATAAAGTATTAATATAGATGCACTGTTTTGTGCATAATCAAAAGTATTTAGGAATTTATAAAATGAGAACAAGAGAGCTTAATCAATTTGAGAATCCTAACCTTCTTCAACCCCACACAAAAGTTCCAATAAACAAGATTTTGCTTTCGCTTATGTTAGTTAATTTTATTTTGTGATCCTAAATTCAAAACGAGAAAACATATTGGTTGGGCTGTGTTTACTAAATCTATAATTTCTTTTCCATTCTGTAGGAATCTGATCTATATTTTTAAAAATTTAATGATATATACATGAATAATTATTAATGCTATAGCATTTTACCTGTGTCTTCATTCTAAGATAAGACTTTTCATAATTATTACTTGTTTTTCATTGCAGTATGTTTTTACAGTGCTGGTGTTTACAGATAAAGATTTCATGATATGATTTTTCTATGGGAATTCCAATACAATTGTTTAAAAGTTAGAATCATTAGGTGTAATATTATATATTTATATGTATACATACACATATACACATATACAACTCATACATATGGTTGAGATATATTATCTTGTTACATATATCTATGTATGAAATCTCACATGTGAAGACATTTTGCTTTGGGGTTCTCATTCTGCATTTTTCTGTATTCCTATGGGGCATTGAGTGAATCATTAGAATATTTATGTAATAAATTCTTCTTGAAAGTACATTATATTTACTATCTATATTATGTATACAGAGATAAGATAAAAACTAATTTTGTCTCCAAGAAACATATAGTTTATAGGGAAGAAAGACAAGAAATTCAGTTTCTTATTGTTCAAAATGTGGTCTATACAGCAGTACATGAATATTATCTGGGAACCTGTCAGAAATGCAGAATCTTAGGTCAGAACCCCAGACCTACTAAACAAGAACATGCACCTTCAGAAAACTTCCAAATGTTTTGCATGGACCTTTGAGTTGAAGAAGCAGCACTCTGACTTGAACTGAGTGTAACTACTGTCGTGACACCTGGGGGAAACAGATATGGAAAAGACTGAAGAAGGAGAGATGTGTCATAGGATGGAAAGACTTTGATGCCTACCTCTTATTCAAATGGAGCAGAGGGTGATGCTCAGGCACCATTTGCCAAAATAAAATGCTTTTAAGGGAATATTTGTTTTTGAATCTTTTTGGTTTACATATCATTTAGAAAAACAGTCTATTACTGTTGACAATATGTCAGTTTGACAGAAATATGATTATATAAATCCACATCAAGAAGAAATTTCACTTTACATTTTATCCATGGTATGGTTTGCAGAGGAAGCAGTTGACCAGGATGGCTTCTAAGAATAGCATTGTCAGTTACAGCGATTCTTCACTAATGAGTGTAGTGACAACATAAGAAACCTTCTGCTACAAGATCTTATGCCAGATCACATCTCTGTGGAACCAGTTCACATAAAGATGATCATTTGGAAATTAAGGCATTTTGTATCATCTTCATAACTTCAGAAAGCTATGAGAACCAGGATGGTTGTAACAACTGTTTTTGGTACTGGGGATTGAATTCAGGGGCACTCAACCACTGAGCCACACTCCCAGCCCTATTTTGTATTATTTAGAGACAGGATCTCACTTAGCTTCTTAGTGAGCCTTGCTTTTGCTGAAGCTGGCTTTGAACTCGAGACCCTCCTGTCTCAGCCACCTGAGCGGCTGGGATTACAGTTGTGCACCACCACTCCACACTCCAGCAACTTACTTTGATCAGGCCTATTTGTGTGCATCAACACTTTGGCCACTGTCCCTCTGCCTCTTTGCATTGTTTGTCCAGGACACTGATTATGACAAGGAGGGACTTGCACAGAGAATTGAATGTATTATCTACTTTGCTTTGGTTTTCCATATTTTATTGATGTGTTGGAACATTATCTCTTCCACATGAAAGACCACATAAAGTAAACATTCTAAAGTATTTTCTGTATAAGACTATTTAAACATATGAAAGACTCATACATAAGGGCTGACAAAATGTTTTCCATATTAATCTATGATTCCATGGGTAAAACTGGTACATGATTGCAAGCAAAGTCTTTAATTTGAGAAGAACATAAAAATATGATATTAAGTTATTTAAAAATAATTCTTATTACCTTGTAAGAGCATTATATTTACTTATGGTGTATCCCAAAATCTTTTGTGATATGATAATAGCTATAATCTGGAGTCAAATTAAGAAATTAAAAAATAGTTACAAAAGACAAAGTTTTATTGCTAGAATTTGATCTAGTTATTTTATTCATAATTATTTGATTTAATTAGGCATAGGCATTTTTAGCATTTGCATGTCTCATATATCATTTGTCAGATCCAATTATAGTTGATTATTCATTGTAATTGTTTATATTTTATATCAATTCAATTGGAGTTTTCTTCTTGCAATGAAAATAATTCAAAAGGAAATGCTTGGAAACAAAAGTCGACTTTATAATTAGAAAAATGAAGTTAGTTTTTATAAACCATATAAGAATATTTTATTAGAAAACTCAACTTTTTAAAAAAATTTTTAATATCTCAAGTAATTGATGAATACTTGATATTTGTAAATATCTAGTCCAATTAATTCTCTTCTGATTTGAAATCCCACCACTGGGAATTTTGTAGGATTATTCCAAACAGTGGTTTTTTGGTAAATACATGATTAGAACTTAATTAGATAATTTAATTGCCTTCATAAATTCCTCTTCTACAAGTGGCAGTAAAATCTTTCTACTTATATTTAGCTAAGATTCCCTACTTGTATTTAGCTAAGAATTGATGATTGTTCAACTGGGATCTATCCAGCAACACATAATCCAATTCCAGTGTTTGTAGAGAAGTGAATTTAATGCAGGGAACTAATTGCTCAGGTGATAGAATAGGTGAGAACAATAACTGGCAATAACAAGGTAGGCTGCACATCAACACCATCAAGCATTCACTAACATCCTTAGCTTGGAGAGTGCAGGAAATAGGATCACCTTGGATGATATAACCAGACTCGGCCTATTCTGTGGTAGCTAGAGTCACAGAAAAGACAAGCTGTTACAAGGAAGGCTGCTTAAGAAGGGAATATTCTGGCCAGGTACAGTGACACACACCTGTAATCTCAGTAGCTGGGGAGGTTGAGGCAGAAGGGTTGCAAATTCAAAGCCAGCCTCAGCAACTTAGTGAGTCCCTAAGTAAATTAGTGAGACCCTGTTCCAAATAAAAATAAAAAATTCCGGGTATGTAGCTCAATGGATTAGATACCTGGTACCCCTCCAAAATGAAGAAGAAGGTAATATTCTACCTGTTTCCTTCCTTTTGCCCTCTATATCTTTTCTTCTCCTCCCAGGATGAAATCAAGCCAGAAGTCAGCTGACCTAGGATCAAAAGGATCAGGGATCAGAAGGTTGAGGAATGGATCTGCAGGCAAATAGGCCCAAGACCTGCACGATATTCTTCCAGGTTTTTATGAACACATGTAAAAACTTCTGCTTTGAAAGCAATTTGTGGCCGTAAAGATAAGAATGCACACATTGCCCTCAAACTTAGCCCTCCTGAGAAATCTAGCACCTGCATTTTTCACTCATCAAAGAGGGCAGTGACTAGCCAAGGAAATCATAGCAGAAAGAGAATTATATTAATCAAAGCAATTTCTGGTGAAAGGAAGCATGGAAATCTCTAAGCAAGTTATAGAAAGAAAGCCACACTCTTCAAACCACTGAATTGAAAACAAAGATTCAAATGATAACTGTATGATTTGACAAAGGTACATCAAATTGCTCAGGAAAATCTCTTTCTTTACAGTTATGTTTCAGCCTATTTAAAACAGAATCTCAGTCGAGGAACTAAACAAAGATGCTAGGATTGGACATAGAAGACAGACGAATTTGGCTGTTATCCACATAAGAATAGAAGCCAAAATTATGCTGACTAAAAATGGAGCCAAGCGATGTCATATAGATTTGAAAACCATGTTGTGCCAAGGAAGATGTTAATGTTTTTCAATTTTCAGGTTTACTAAGGATCAGGAGTTGTTTGATTTCTCTAATCTAGTTTATGTATCCTAAATATCTCTGCATCTTTGAAAGGCACTAATTTCTCTCTCTCTCTCTCTCTCTCTCTCTCTCTCTCTCTCTCTCTCCCTCCCTCTCTCTCTAATTCTATATTTGACAGTTTGGTCTAGATTCTAAGCCTGGTTAGATGGATGGTATATTCCAGTATTTTGGTTCATTTATATATAACTTATTGACTTATGCTGCATGATTTATCAGATGGCATTGAATCATTTGAGACAAGATATTTTAAAATTATTAATAGATCTTGCTTAGACTAGCCATTGAGTTACTCATGCCCTTGAAAGAGCCTGCTGGGACTTTGCCAAAGGACAAGAACCACAGAATGGTTCTTGCTTTCTCTTGTGTTCTGTAACTGAAATGAAAGAACAAGAGCTATCTTTGCTTAGTACACTGTTGATCAGAGTAACTAGACCAATAAAAGTGGGAAAAAAATAATTTGCAAGTGTGTACCTTGTGAGTTTATTTGTGAATCTGTTCAAAAACATATACACATGTGTATGTACACAATTTAGGGCCTGTTAACATTTTCTAATTGTTAAACCTCTAAAATGATTATTACAATATTTGATATCCTCAGATAAGAAATAATATCTAGTTAGAAATGAATCTTAGGAAAATCACTTAAAAGTTGTCATTATTTTCTTTGTAAATCAATGACTGATAGGTAAAATAACTGATCTTCTGTAAGATAAACCTCATAATGTTACATGACACTTGTATATTTGCACCACTATTTTTCCAGATGGATTTAAGAAAGTTGAAAAGAAATTAGAGAAGTTAAAAAGTAGCTTTACAAAAATAAAAGATTAGAAAAATATGTGTGTGTGGATGTGGGAGTGTACTATAGTTTGTTATTATTAACATAATGTAGAACACAAGCAGTACCATTAAATGTTCAAATTATATAAGGGGGTGATAATGATAATAATACATACCAACAAAGTTATAAATATTAAATGATAATATACATGTGAGATTTAATTATCTCTTTTGAGAGATAATTAATCCTAAAACATCCAGGAGAAAGTAATACATGTTTGATTTCTTTATTTTTCAATAGGTCTAAAAATCAAAACATATAACATCTTTTCTTAAAATAGATGTTTAAGCCTTCTCTTTCTCTTCTTTAATATCATGTTGCTAACACAGCCGTTTTACTACACGACACTATTTTTTCCCCTGTACTAAAGATTGAACCCAGGGCTTCACACTCAGTGGTAAAGCCCAGGACTCTACCACTGAGCTATACATCCAATCATATATTACACTTTTAGGGAATTCAAAACACTTCAGCAATTTGACTTCCTCGATTTAGGACCCTAGAATTCACCTCAAAACCTTAAATCACCACCTGAACCAAACCATATTTTCTAAAGTCTGTCTTATTCTGTTCACACTGTTATGACAAAACACCAGAAACCGAAATGCTTATAAACAGCAGATTTTTATTTCTCATGGATCTGGAGACTGGGAAATCCAAGATCAGAGTGCCAGGAGATTCAGTGTCTAGTGAGGTCCTATTTCCATCCTCATAGATGGAACCTTCTTAAGTAAAGTCACATGCAGGAGGGGCTGAGGGAGGTCTCTTGGTTTCTTTTATTATAAGATTCTGACTCTCATGTCCTAATTACTTCTTCACCCCCACCTTTTAAAACCATCACCTTAGGGTTAGGATTTCAACATGTGAATTCTAGGAGGCACAAATATACTCAGTCCATATTATTGCTCCTCTTCAACTCTCAGTTGATAAGAATAAAAAACATTTTATCAGCCTGCACCTGGACCTTCGCTCAATTTGTTTTCCCTGCTTGCATTTCAAGACCTCAGAACATTGCTGGTAAGGTCTGTGGTCCTAACTTCCTGTCTAACCCGTCCTCTCTTCCATCTTCAATTTTCCCAGTTCTCACTTGGTATAGCTCCCATTTCTGCTGACTTCTGCCTTGGGTGTATACTGTGAGCACGCCACCAGTGAGCTCCTTAGCAGCCACTCTCTGCCAGTTGCCCCATCTGAGGAAGCTTTAATTGCTCTCCTCTCTTTCCCTGATCCCTCAGGCCCTTTTAGTGTTTCCATCCATATCCCTTCACATTTCCTTTTCATCACCTCCTAATTAGGACACTCTAATTCAATTCCTCCTTCTCTTCCTACCAAAGACCTATAGCACTAACTTTCAAGTGATTGGAATAATTAAAACCATTCTACAAACTAAGCACCTCATTCATTCATTCATTCATTCATTCATTCATTTGTTCGTTCATTTTCTGTGCTATCTAAGCACAGCTACTAGGTCATGGAACTTATGACCCAGCGGAACAAGAAAGAAATGTTAGGTATGATAAAATAAGTTTTATGATGGAAAATATCTTAAATATTATAGGAGACCAGAGGAATCTGGATCAGGTTGGTGGTGGTGAGATTAGTAACTTCATCAGATAAAGGTGACATTTTAACTAGATATTGATGTATAAAGAGGAAAATGTGGGGAAGGATACAACAGGAGAGGAAACAGCAAGGCTAATGGCTTGAAAGGCTTATCTAGATGTGATCAGAGGGCTGGGTTTAGAAGAAGGGTGCTGGGAGATGACTTTAGTCTTGTGGGTTAGGTCTTATGAACCAAGGGCATCTGAATCTAAAACCTATATTCGTAAGTGTTCTGCATTATCTGCACTTCCCGAGCCGATTACACTTTACCGATTAAAAAAAAATCCATAATCTAATTTAGAAGCTAGTTTCCTCGAAAATACACTAGTCCACTCTACAAGGAATCACACTAGTATGTATAATTAGAATGCACCACCACTAACAACAAAATTTATCTACCAGAGGTTATAATGTAGGCATTGCAAACTCAACTATCTAAACAGTAGATAGACAGTAACACAAATCAGTAACTTTGTGATATTCAGTGATGCAATAGCTCTGTGATATAGTACTCTATTGAATTCCAGAAATGGAAATACAATAAATACCATCAAAACATGATTCCAGGTTATTGTCATGGAAAATGCCAACATTCACCTGACATTCTCCTTTTACACTTCCTAGAAGATCCTTCCAGAAGTCCTAGAGATCCAAATCTTTGCTATAACTTTTTTTAAAATGAGCCATTACAGGGGCTGGGATGTAGCCTAGTTGTAGAGTACTCACCAAGCAATCACAAGGCCCTGGGTTTGACTCCCAGTGTTGCAAAAATAACTAATGAGTTATTACATTGAAAATCAAACAAATAGGTCTGAAGTCCATATTTGTCTCTCAAACAACTTCCAGTCTCTGTTAGTCTTTTCTCTTTTGACTCTAGAGCTTAGTCCATAACTGAAATATGCTACTTAAACATAGCAGCAAAACCAGCAGACTGCTTAAAATTCTTCCATGGTTTCATATTCAGCTTTTTAAAAAGTCCAGTTTTTGAAAGCACACAAGGCCTCACATTATCTGGCAGTTCCCCAAATCCCAGGATTCTGCATTGCTTGCCACAGTCTACCCAGGACAATCTCCCAGCTTCTCAGAAGTGCTAAGCTCCTCCCGCTCTGGCATTTGCATGTCATTGCCTCTACTTAGAATGCATTGCCTCCTTTTGCAACTCATAAATTTTTCTCCATCATGTTCTATTCAAATTAAATGGGAATCTCCCTCAGAGAAATGCCCTCTGGAGGGGACATTACTGGCCCTAACCTTTGTCCCTTTCCTGTAGATCGCCTTACTACTATAGTTAAATAATGACTCAATGTCTATCCTATTATGCTATAGCACCATAGATCATTGAGTGGGTGCATTTTACAAAGTAGGCACTCATTTTTAGTTGAATAGATGGTCAATTCAATGTAACATGTCCAGCACAGTATTAGGAACATAGTAGACCCAGATTAAGTGTTTGAAAATTTTAGATACGTGATTTCACTTCCCTGGTTAGAAACAGACAAGAAAAATGATGACCAAATAAATAAATAAATAAAACTCACACAATTTATTTTTTCCAAAGTGATTCACCAGATGTCTTAGGTTGGGTTTTTCAAAAAGCAGACCCTGAGCAATATTTAAGTACAAGGTGATGTAGGTAAACCCAGACACAGGGTAACTGAGTGAGAAGTGAGGGAGGCAAAGAGGAAAGTCAAACAAGGGTGTGTTGATTAATGGAAGGCCAATGGGCTCAGTCCTGCTGAGGACCCCCTCAGAGTCTCCTCAGGGTTATCCCATAAATGAGGAAGAAAGCTGGTTTGCTTATATATCACTTTTTCTCCTTCATTATTTGGGAGTTTCTTCTGGGAGCATCCTCCACCACAAAGTTCATTAAAAGAAAATTCTTAGGCTTTCTCTTACTGATTGATTTAGCTGTTTTTGGTTTTTGCTGTTTTTTTTGCCGTGATCTCTGAAGAATTTTTTTTTTGTAAGAATCACATGCTTTCTTTATAAGTGTTTATGTTTACTAGAATTATCTTAAATTGATACAGTGTTTTTGTAAGGAAATTTGGTAATGTGTCGCAAATAAATCAATGCCCTTTGATCTTCTTAAGTCTACCTCAAGATGCTTTTCCTAAGGCAATAATTATAAATATGTGCTAATATTGTTCTTATCAAACAAATACATTATTGTAGAAATTTAGAAAATGAAAATATGTACAAAACAAAAATTTGCATCATTGCCAGTTCATAGAAATAAGTACTATTCATATTCGATATTAATGTTTTTGAAAATTGATTTCACTACTTACACAGGAATTTTCTGTTTTTTATGATAACCATATGATCATGGTTTTAAATTTTTTCATAAGGCTCATTTGTAGTAACATATTATACTAAGGCATATTTAAATGGAAAATACCGGGCTGGGGAGATAGCTCAGTTGGTACAGTGCTTGCCTCGTAAGCATAAGGCCCTGGGTTCAATTCCCAGCAAAGCAAAAAAAATAAAATAAAATAAATAAATAAATAAATGGAAAATACCAATTTTAAATAATTAAATAACCCCAAGTTGCATAACATTATATCTAGGTCTAGATACATAATAAGTACCCAACAAATAGTGAAGTTACTAATTAAAGAAGAAAGGAGTTAGTGTCAAATTAAAATATTCATTTCCCTAATGGCTCCTGTTGACTGTAGAAATTTGTCCTGTTTAGGAGGCTTTGGTTGTCCTGGTTAACCTGCTGCCCCAGGGTGACTTCTCCCCTTTGGTCTGACTCAGGTGAAAATGAATCTTAGGTACCATCTGATGTTCAAGTGGTTTATCCTGACAACACTCCTAAAAGATGTGTAGAGGGAGCAGGACACAACTAGAAGATCCCACCAACACTTTCAAGAATTCTCGGAATTCCTTCCTTTTCCTTGGACCTATATTTGGTCCAACGGTTACCAGGTATCTCTTTCATAAGGGGAGTTCAATTCAATTTTTGCAAGGGTAAGCTATGGCACAACATGCCTGTGATAGCAAACACCAGTGTTTATGTTATAATGCTATTGGTGCCAAACATTTGTGCACCACAGTACTTGGGTGGTTTTATTGCAGTATGCCTCCCTGTCAGCCTCCTTTTCTCTCTTCACACTCCATTCTAGTGACCTCTGCTCATACCATTGCTGAGATATCCACTCTCAGCAAAGTCCAGAGATATCTATACTCATTCTCTTATTTCATACCTCGCATTTCCAACTTTCACTCCTACCCTATCCTTTCATCTAAGGCTAATTCTTCCATCCTTACTCTGATTCCCTTTCCCTCCTGCATCTGTAATAACACTGATGCTTTCCAATCAGCATTTAAACTTGTTAAATCTTTTCCTTCTTGTACTAGTCAGTTTTTCATTATTATCACAAACTATCTAACACAGACTACTTAAAAAGAAAAAGAGGCAATTCAGCTCACAAGAGCATGGTACCTTTATGAGCTCAGTTCTGGTGAGGACCTCATGACAAACAGCATATGGCAATGGCAGAAACTCATGTAGGAGCATGTGGTCACATGAACCAGGAAGTTGAGAGATTTGGGGGACAGGGGGGAGAGTCTAAGCTTGCTCCTTTTTTAACTATTCTCTGGAAAGAACTCAAGGGATTACAGGAGAACTTCCTTCCAAGAGCATACCTTCAATGACCTAAGGGCATCCTACCAGCCCTGCCTCTAAAAAGTCTGCACCACCTCTCAATACTGCCAAGTTTCTAAATACAGTGGACCCTTGGGGGGCATGTAAACCACAACCAAATCATAGCACATCTTAAAACAAAACAAAAATCCCCGTGTCCACGTTTTTTACTTGCTGACCAATCATGTTTCTGTTAACAATAGAAACTTCTGAAAGAGAAGGCTTCACTTACTACCCTCAGTTTCCAATCTCTTGTTCACTTCTCCATCCTCTGTAATTTGCCTACTCAGCAAGGCTGCTAACTCTGTCCTTGCTTTGAAATTTGGTTCTACCTGGCAGTGTGTTGAATCCTCTTGATTACAATGATCTGCTTTTCTTGCTTTGGTTTGTTTATCTAATCTTGTTCTGAACTCTGTCCTGACTTGTAAGTCCTCTCTCTGTCTTTGTAAACTCCATGTCTTTTATGGTTTCTTCCTCTGCCTGGGCTGAATTCTTCCTAGTCCTCTGGGATCTAGGCAAGACCCCTTTAACTCATGATTTACATGCTTTGCTATAGATCTGAAACTTCAACTCTTGTTAATGACTCCCCCAAATCTGTAACTTTATTCCACTTGGTTCTCCTGACCTACATACATATTTAATATTCATTTATCCAATGACTGCCTACTGTGTGCCCAACAAATTTCTAGATGCTAAGGACATAATGATAAGCAAAGGACAAGAGCTTACATTTTGGGTGGATATAGACAAGAATTAAATCAGCAATTTTGATGATTAAAATTAATTTGAAATTCTTTTTACAGCACCTTTATATTCTCAACAAAATTCTGGACAAGGAAAGTCCAGAGAGATTCCTGTACTCCCTGTCCCCACACATGCAGAGCTACATTTGAAAAAAATACTTTATATTGAAATGAAATACAATTATAAAAAGCTACAGATAGCCATGAGTGTACAGCTAAGTTTTTATAAATTGAAAATACTTGTATAACCAATATAAATTAGAAAGAAACAAAGCATTGTTTCTATTCCAGATGTTCCTTCATGCCATCTTCCTACCACTGCCTCTCTCCTGCCCAGAGTAACTGAGATCCCAACTTCTAACATAAATTCATCTAATCAGTTTAGTGCTCTATACTTGTGGAATCATAGAGTATCCATGATTTAGTGCTTGACTCTTTAATTATACATTATGTCTCTGAGATTATTCCATGTCAGTATGTCTAATGATGTTTTCTTCATTCCCATGCTGCAAGTATTCCATTATGTGAATACTGCACAATGTATTCATCCAGTCAACTGGGAAATGGGCACTTGGGTAGTTCCCAGCTTGGGGAGAATGTAAGTAGCACTGTTCTGAATAACCTAGCACTGGTTCCCTGAACTTTTGTATTCATTTGTTGGGAATACATCTAACAGTGGATTTGTGTGTAATAATTTATGCATATATGCACTTTATTAGAATCCATCAGCCTTAATTCGTGAGTATAATACATTTGTGTTTACATTTATATGTATACACATGTCTGTATCTTTAATTTTTAATTTAATTTATTTTAACTGATACATAGGAAATAAAAATAGTTATTCATGAGATACTATGTGTTGTTTCCATGGATATATTACATAATTATTAAATTGGATTAAATGAATGCAATTTCTCAAATATAATTTGTACATTTACATTAAAAACAAAATTCTTCTATCAGCACATCATTAGTCACACTATTTTGCAAAGGCACACCAAAGTATCTCATCATCATCTTAGTATTCGTTGATCATCCTGTCCTCATCCCCCTTCTACTCTCATTAACCTCTGGCTAGCACCATTTGATTTTCAACTTCTGTAATATCAACTCTTTTAAATTCCATTTGAGTGATATCATGCACCTCTTGTCTTTCTGTTCTTGACTTATTCCACCTAACATAATAATGATCTCCAGTTCTATCCAGGTCATCACAAATGACAGATTTCATTTTCTTTATGGCCGAATAGTAGTTCACGTTTTCTTTTTCTGTTCATCAGTTTATGGTCACTTCAGATTATTTCAACATACTGATTTTTCATTCTGGTTTTGATTTTCATTTCCCTGATGATAAATGATGTTGAGCATTTCTTCATGTACCTGTTGGACATTTGTATGTTCTTCTGAGAAATGCCTGTTTAAGTCTCTTGCCCATTTAAAATGAGATTGTTTCTGAATTCCTTATATATTCCAGATATTTTCATATGTAAATTCCATATTGTGTGTTACCTACAATTATGACTTTTATTTCATAAAACCATAGGACAGTGTGTTAATTAACTTTTCATTTCTGTGACCAAAATACCTGGAAAAAACAACTTAGAAGAAGCAAAGTTTATTTTGGCTCATGGTTTCAGAGATTTATACCATGGAAGGATCATTGCATTGTTCTGGGCCCAAGATCACGCAGCACATCCTGGCAGAATGGCATTGCACAGGAAGCTGCTTATGGCTCGATGGTCTGGAAGCAGAAAGAGAGAAGCAGAAAGATAATACAGGGAAGATGCACCCTTCCAGAGCATGCCCCCACTGATCCACCTTCTCCAGCTACACCCCACCTGCCTACAGTTATACCCAGTTAGTCCAGACAAACTAGGATGAACTGAAGAGGTTATAGCTCTTACAATCCAATCATTTGACTCTTAAAATTTTGGCAGGCAGTTACCCACTTTAGTAAATTTAATATTGGTATACAATATTTTTTCTAACCTTTGTTGGTTTTCCAGTTATAACATTTTTTTTGTTCCAATACAGGGTTATATATTGCATTTAGTTTTCATCTTTTAGTTTTCTTTATTCTGAGACAATTGCTCTGCTTTTATCCCCCATTTTATGAATATGAAATTTTTGAAGTACACACCTTCACTTTTCAGGAGAATGTTCCTTATTTTGAGTGGTCTGATAATTTATAACTAGTTTCTTTCTTCTTTTTCTTTCTTTCCTTCCTAGGCATTGAACCCAGTGGTGCTAACCACTGACATACATCTTCATTTTTTTTTTTTTTTAATTTTGAGACAGGGTTTCACTAAGTTATCCAGGTTGAACTTGAACTTGAGATCCTCCTGCTTCAGCCTCCCAAGTACCTGGGATTACAGGTGGGTGCCATCTCAACCAGTGATAAATTTCAATTCATGCATTCCTGACTGAATTGCTACATAATTAATGTATCCTCAGGTTATGACACCTCGAAACACACATCTCTTTGTTGTACAGATGGTTGCCTAATTTCTCCAACATTAAAGTTACTAGTTTTTCCCTCATTCCTAAAAATTGTGGAAACACATGTAAAGACCATGCAACTATCCATCTCCTTATCAAAATCTACCCCCTTCTCAATTTAACATCGATTGATGATTTCTGTCTAAGCCAGTCTTTACAGAGATGTTTGCAAGGTAATGATTTTATAACCCCAGCACTACTTTTACATCTTAGAGTCAGCATTGATCATTCTGCTGTAAGAGCCTTTCCTTTGACTTATTTATGATTTGACTTATTTTTTTACTTACGATTGTGTGATATACTTCAATGGATAATTGTGGATGCTATTTAGAATATTGTTTTAAGTAGTCAAGATTGAAAAGAAGGAAGATTTGTTATCTGTATCTCATAAGAATTAAAGAGAGATAATAAAAGTTTTTTGTTATTTTCTATTAAAATTTTAATTGTACCATATTTGTGGGGTATAGTGTGATATTGTGATACACATACACCATATCAAATAAAAAGAGATAATAATATCTTGATAAAAATGGCAACAAATAAGATGGGGGTAAAATTTGAGATATGTCAGAAGTTGAAATAAATGAGATTTGTTTAGCTATATGAAATGAAAGCTAAGCTCTCCCCCAGGTTTCAATCTTGAACAACTGAGTAGATTTGACATTGGGAGAAAGACAGAAAATAGGGTTGGGCAAAGAGGAGATTAGTTTCAGATTTGCTTCATCTAATCACAGACTTTAATGGAGATGTTAAGTAAGCAGTTGCATAAGTTGTGTGTGACTCAGAATTTTGATCTAGACTAGAGCTATCTACTTAGGAACCAAGTCTGCACAGAGATTATCTATTAAGTATTAATTTAGGAAGCAAAATGAGAACCTAGAATAAGCCCTGAGTATATAGAGTAGAGTTGAGAAGAAATAAACAAGAAATCCAGTGGATTATTTATAAGGTAAAGGAAATGAATGCAGTGCTTTCACTGGAATTCAGGAAGGGGAATGTTTTAAGAATGAGGTCAACTGGGTGAAATATATGGATCTACTGAGAACCGGTCAACTAGGAAGCATTACCCTGATTCCTATCTACACTGATATATAAATCTATCAGGAAATTCCTTCTGACCCTACTTTCAAAATACATTGCAAATTCAATCTCATCTCTCAACTTCCACTCTTACCTGTCTCATCTGAACCATTACCAACACTCAATTAGCTAATTGCAATAGCTTCCTAAATGGTCTTCATCATGATACTGTGATACCTTCTCTTTGGTTTATGCTCAACCTAGAATGATCCACTTAGGAGATAATTCAACTTACGTAGCTCACCAGTTACCACTCAGAATAAAATCCAAAGTACTTACAATGGTCTAGAAGACCACATGGCTTGGAACTGGCTATACTAATTCACAGACTTTATTTACTTTTTACCCTTCATTGTCTTTTCTCTAGCCCCAGAGGCTGTCTTAGAACATGCCAGGCAATGTCTTACCTCAAAGCATTTTAGAAAACCTTTCATAAACATGGCAAATAACCACATAAAAAGTTGTTCCACATCACTAGCCATTAGGGAATTTCAATTGAACCACAGTGAGGAAACACTACACACCTGTTAGAATGGTTAAGCAAATTACAGTGACAATATCAAATGCTGACAAGGAGACAGAAAAACTTGATCACTCACACACCACTGGTGGGAATATAATACAGTGCAGACATTTTGGAAAATAATTTGGCAGGATGTTTTAAGAACTAAAATTAAATCCAGAAGTTGTTCTTGTGATCATTTATCCCAGAAAGATAAAAACATTCGCATAAGACCCAATACCCAAATGTTCATAGCAGCTTTATTCATAATCATTAAAAATTAGAAACACCCAGATATCTTCCAGTGGGTGATTAAACAAACTGAGGTATATCCATACCACAGAATATTAGAAAAAAATGTACGAATTATTGAAATGCAACCACTTTGATCAATTTCAAGCACATTAGGTGAGTAAAATATGTCAATCCCAAATAGTTACACACTACATCATTCCATTTCTATAAAATCCCTGAATGATGAAATTATAAGAAATAGATTATTGAGGGCCAGAAGTTAGGGATGGGAGATATGGCAGGACAGATATTGGTGTGGTTATAAGAAATGAAGTGCAAGGGAAACTTGAAGTAAAGGCACTGTTCTGCATATTTAATTTACATGATCTTCCATATGTGGAAAAATTGCACAGGACTAATTAAACATACATATGTAAACACAAATTTGCTTGAGTCCATGTAAAATTTGGGAAATCTGAATAAGATTAGTGAATTGAATGGATGTTAATTTCCAGTTGTGATTGGTAATTTTTTTTTATAAAAGTTTACCATGGTAAAATTGGGTAAAGGGTCTTTCCATATTATTTCTTACAACTTCATGTGATTCTGCAGTTATCTCAAAAAAATTTGAAGTTAACTAAAGTGCTTTATTTTTTGTGGTCATGTAGTATCCTAATATGAGTACAGCACAATTAATCTATTCTTAATTGTGACTGATGTTTGCTTTTTCATTTTTGACAGATATGAATGCTTTAATTCTTATGCATGTATTTTAATATACATTAAGATATTTCTACCTTGGCATTGTTGACATTATGGGGTGAATGATTCCTTCCTTTGAAGAGGCTGTCTCATATACTTTCAGCTTTTTAGCACCATCATTGGATTCTCTCCATTAAATTCCAGTAGCATAAATTCTCCAAGTTGTGAATGCCAAATATATCTCCAAATGTTGACAATTGTCCTGGGTTGGGTGTGAATAAAATCATCCTGGTTGAGGACCACTGATGTACATATATCTACACTTTATCAAGTGTATAAATGTGGAGAGGAATTGCTTTTAATTCTCACATTTAAATCTAAAGAAAATGCTAATATTTTCCAAAAGGGTTTTGCTAGTTTGTATATCCACCCACATGTATGAAAACTCCCATTTTCCACAATCTTGTCAGCATTAGGTCTTATAAGACGGTAAAATTTTAACCATTCTGATATGTTGGCAGTGAAATCTCATTATTTTATTTTCATTTCTTTTCTTATTAATTCATTATTCATGAGGTAAATCAATACATATATATTGGTCACTTGAATTTACTCTTTCAGAAGTAACTGAAAATCTTTTAACATACGTCAACTGAGTTGTTTGTCTTTTAAAAATTGATTTGTAGAATTTTTGTTGTTATTGAAACACACTCTGGATATGTATGCTTTAAGCTGTGCATATAACACACGTACATACTCCATCTCATATACCAACTCACTGGTTTTACTTGATGATAGAATTCTATGATAGGAAAATGCAAGACCAAGAACAGCCAGAAAACTCTTGGAAAAGAAGAAGGTGGATTTCCTGTTTTATTTGATGTTATGACCTCTGGTCACATTGACACAGAAATGGACACAAATAGCTAAAGAGACCCAATGGGATAAAACAGACAGCCCAAAAAGAATCTCACACATATTTAGATGCTTAAGAGAAAGATGACATTACAGAGCAATTAATAGACCTAGGAGATTAGTACGAACTTAGGAGGATAAAACACAATTCTTATACACAAAAATTCAATTCCAAGTAATTTATACAGCACATGAGGCAAAGCAATAAGGCATTTTGGAGATAATATAGGAAAGTAGCTTAATAATATCGCGGTTGAAAAGTTCCTAAATGGGATACAAGCTTGACTACTCTAAGTTAAGAGGTGTTCTAGAGCCTTTCCACTTGTTATTTCCTCTCTGGAGTGCTCTCTCCTTTCTAATTCATACTCCCTCACCTCCTCTCCTTAACTTGCTCTCTCTCAGTGAAGCTATTCTTGCCCATGGAGGCAAAACCATGATGTCCTGCTCACTTCCACTCACACAACCCATCTTCCTTTCCTGAAGCACTCTGCACCATTTAGCATGGTGAAGCTCCTTGATGGCAGAAGTTTTTGCCTTTTTATTTTATTGCTATATTCTCAGTACCTAGCTCAGTAGTCATAGGCAAGTAGTTAACACTAAACATGTGCTGAATAACTAAGTTTTCCTCTTCTATTATTTTTCCTACTCTTATCATTTCTTTCTTAGGCATTTCTGTTTGTTTATTCTCAAACAGAAATGTGTCACTTTAGCTGTTTCTCTCACATGCACATCACACCCAACCAGATGTGTCTGAATCCATATCTAATGATGGACGCCCTCCCTAATTCCAGGATACTGTCTTTGCTCTCCTAGTCTACTACAGCTACCTTTTGACTGGTTTTATTTCATTTTCTTCCTTTTGACATAATCTCTTTGCTGCAGCTTGAATGGTATTTCTTAACAGTGATTAAAGAACCACTTTCATTTCAATGTTACCCATTGTCCTCAAGTTGAAATGCAAATGCTTTAATGATTCCCCAAACTTCCATTTCTTCATTCTCCAACTTCATCCATTACCCATAACTTAAAGTTCCTTACCTTCCCACTCTTCCCCTGCCCCTGTACATTCTTTCTCACACTCTTATCTTGACACTTGGATCATTTCCACTGTCCTTTCAGGTCTGGACTTGAATATTACTTCAAGGTTTTCCCTCCCCTGAGATTTTGTTGGTTTTTACTGTTTCCCTAATATGTTCCTATAGTAGATGTGCTCTTTCCATAAACTATCAGATGGCATTTGATTGCCTGTGTGTGTGTCACACAACAAATGTAAAATGTTGGTGGTCAGGACCATGACAGCCATGGCCTTAATTCAAGTAGGAAGCCCAGTGCTCTTCAAATGCCTGCAAAATGGTACTTAGATGACGAGCAAATTTGTGTTAAATCAGTACTGCCTGATCTCCTCCAAAGAAGACTGAGTTTTTGCTGGAGAGAATTACCTGATCAAAGTGCAAATTTGTTTCTACAAATGGTCATAGTATATGCCACGGTGTGAACATATGCAATCAATAGGGTCATAGCATTTTCTAGAAATCACTTTCAACTTTAAAGTTAAAATTCTTATGATTATTACTAAAAGAACTACTTGCAACAAATTGATAGGACTATTCCTCTCTGTGTTCTCTCAGTAAAATCATTACTTTCAAAATCAGATAATTAGAGATGTAGATATAAAATGCTAAAGTTAGGAAGCTTTCATTTAAAAAAATTCAGATTTTTTTTTCTTCTTGGAAAACTTTTTTTGAATTTATGCAAAAGTTAAATTATTTGCAATAGATCTCATATTTACATGGGCAAAACAATATTAACAAATATTGATATTTGTCTAAATATCAAATAATGTTTCTGTTTCTGATTATTATTAACATTGCAATAGAAAATCTACAACTACATGCAGAAAGCACCTCAAAATGTATAGGTAGGCAACATTCAGCATTTGTCATTCTTTCTTCTGATTTGCTACTCCATGAAATGTGAGAAGAAATTGACTCAATGCAATTTGCAAGTGTAGTTAAAAAGGGGTGTAAATCAAGCCCTTTTCAAAACCATACCCTTCCTACAAACCATGGTATGGTTTACTGCCAAACCAAATATGGCAGTAAAATTAAAGGCAAGGATGATTCTGTATATTCCTGAATGTAGAACAAAACTGTTTAGATTCAGAACTTACTCTATAGAGTTGGTGTTTCTTAACATCAGACTGTAGCAGGCATTATTTAATAACAGTCCTGACAATCAATGTGGAGAATGCAATGAAAAGGGTACACTTAGGCACATATGGTAGGGACTGCCCCCTATTCAGGGCTTCTGGAAATTGATATGCCCCCAGATTGACAAAATTGCAGGGTGTGGTCTCTCTCTGGACTCCAGGGAGTTTCCTCAGGGGGACCCTAGTGCTAGGACATATGTGTCAGGACACTTGTAGAGACAAGTTGAATGAACGAGAGTGTCTGATAGTCACAAAAACAAGAGATTCTTCATCTTTCAAGAGGTGAGGACCATCCTGCTTTCAGAAACATTAGTAGATCATGTCAGTATAAATTGCCCCCTAAGAGCACTTGCATCCCCAGAACCAGATCCTTAGTCACCAACACTGGTCAAAACCACGTTTTACCCCTACCAATGACTCTATATATGAAATGCTAAAAGAAAATTTTTAAAAAGTGGTGTTTAGGGGAGGTGAGTTGAAATGCGTTCAGCGTTCACTGTTACTTTCAAGAGGAAATATTGAAGGAAAAATAGTACTGTTCAAGGTCTTGAAGGATAAGTTTTACTGTTTCTATAGAAAACTTGCACTTATTTTGGCAATGAAGCAGTGCTAAATTTAAAAGAAAGTTATGTATGTTTTTATACATATATATGCATGATTCATACATTACACATAAAACAAGGAAACTCCACATAACTTCAAATGTTTTTATTGTTACAAAATGCTGTGGGAATGGCAGAACTTCCAGAGACTCCTCATTCCCAGCAGAAGGGGGGTAATAGACATACTAACAGAGCCAGAAAAGGGAAATGCCAAGCCAACCAACCAACAGAAATGTAACTAAAGGGAATTTCTATCCAGACCCTAGGATATGGGTAATACTGCCTGTCAGCTAAGCTTTACTCTTGATAACCCAATAAAAATGTGGACTTCATTTTTAAGCTGTATCCTCCTACCTTAGTCAAAAGAACCTTCGACATTTAATTGTGAATATATGTATTCATAATTCATATTCATATTTATGTATGTATGTAGACAAATATATATTTATATAGATAGATATTCACACACATACCCACATAAATATATATACATATATACACACATATATACATATATATTTTTAAATATAGAATCTCACTGTTTTGAATTTACAAAATATTAAAATTCATTTTTCTCAGAATTGTTGGAACATAAGCTACTCTGATTAAGTAAATGCTATATTTGGCTTAACTGAGATTTATTATATATAATGTGTGATATATCCAATTTCAAAGACTGTGAATATGGTAAATAAACACAATGCACTTATATCCCAAAAATCCTTTAATGATCTTCTTTGGATGATTTATGATATGCTTAATGTCAGTTAAATCTAAATTATTAGAATAATGTTTTAAATACTTTGCTATTTTAAATTAAAGTGTTATTAATAAATGTTAAGTCAGAATGCTACTTTGAGTTTAAAATTCTAACACACAAAATGAGACTGTCCTATTACTTGAAGCATGGTTGTATTATTTATCATCATATTTGAAGTGACCCATATACAAATTTGTATCTGTTCTATAAGTGATCATTGACCCGCAGATTGTCCAAATTCCAATGCTTAACATTGTAATTCTTCTCCCAGTTTTGTGCTGTGGTCTCTTTTTACAGTATACAACATGTATTAGATATACTATAATCCCCATTTTTCAGATAAGAAAATTCAGTTGAGGGGTCTTATGTAATAAGTACCTACATGCACAAAGATAATAAGCACTAGACTCCTAACCTATCATGACTGATTTAAAAGGCATTTTTCTGTTCTGTAAGACAGATCAATAAATAATTTTATACTAATTTAGAAGTTTAAAAATAAAAAATAATGTACTGCCAAGTTTAGATAAATTGGATTTTTCTAAGTAGTAATGAAATGTTTCTGGAAAAGGGACATTTCCAAAGACTTCACATTCCCAGGAGGCATGGGCAAGGGTCCAAGCAACAAAGCTGAGACACCCTAATCAAGGGTTGCAGCATGAGGTAGGATTCGAACCAAGATCTCTGGCTCCAGAGTATGTACTTGTAAACACTGCAATAATTTTACTGCTACTCAGTTTGCCAAGGAGTAGAAATGGTGTTGAAGCGACTGGTAAAACATTCTTTACACTAGTGATTAAACTTATATTTGTGAACTTTCTCTGTACTGCAGACTTTATGTTCCTGTCATACCACAAGCTGCTGGCAACCAACTACAATTTTATCCAGACTGATGAGAAAAATTAATTATATAGTGGTAATAATCTACTAATCCAGTCAAAAAAGGTTTGATATACTGTGATATTTCTATAAATAAAAATATCCTATATAATTTGTTCAAAAATAAATTTTTAAAGAAGTACATTTTTATTACTTGAATAGTCACTCTAATTGGTTCAACATTAAGTAATAGAGAATGAGTTATGATTATAATATTATTAGCTGAGCATATGTGTTAATTGAAAGTTCTTTTGAGTAGTTTATTCTTTTACTTAGAAATCAAATTCTCTAAAATTGTTGAGTTTGTTCTACACAGGTAGTCCAAGCTTGCTTTACTATGAATTACCTAAGTACCACCTAACAAGAATTCAACTAGCATTTTCTTTTAGTTACCTTACCATGAATATGCATATAATACAGACTGAGAAACATTTGCAGTTCTTCAGCATTAAAAGAAACTCAATCAAATATAGTATAATGATGCCCCTGGATGATTATAATGAAGTAATAAGTGACCTTAGCTGTGTACTAAACTGTGACATCTTGAATTCATTTGCCAACATAAACTACAATTACCAAATCACTTGGTGGTTTAGAAAATCAAACCATATTCTCTCCAGCTATTCTTCTGGCTTGGCATTACCTTCTAAATTTCAGGCTTATCCAGGTCTGCTGTGATGTAGCAAATGCCTACATTTATTGACAAGCAAATATTTTCTGATCTGTTGCCACAAAGAAAGATCTCCCAAACTGGGAGGCCAGATTAAAAATTGAAATCCTGTCAAATGTCCAATTCTCAGCATGACTTATTATTTCGTATTGTCATTTTATGTACCCACAGAGTTAAGTCTTGTTAAATTTAGCACACTTAAAAGAATACTAAATCATAGGTTTAAAACTAATGGGGCTGAACAGACATTTATTTATCCTGCAAAGCAGGCCAATAAACAATTTTATGCTTCCAAATGCTAATTTGGAAGTTTGAAAGTCAAAGAATGTACTGCTAATTTTAAGTAAAATGGATTACTTTGAGTAGATAGAAAAACAAGTATGCACACATTGAAAAAGTAGTGCTGCATAATCCATATGATGCCCATTTTAACTGAAGAGAAATAACAGAAAATAACAAGCTTCAGTTCTTTAGCTGGCACTTCAGAGGCAGAGTCTTGGAAAGGGTGAGAAAAAAAAGCATGATATTGTCCATGTTGCCTCTGATCCTTAGGTCTGAGACAAAAACCTTCCCTGAATACCTCAGCAGGAATTAGTCTTCTAAGAGTCTGTTGTGACTCACCTGACAGTGGACTCATCTACTTGTTTACACCTAAATTTGTTCTTTTCTAATATTCATTTCAGTCATTTTTGTACTGAGTTTTTTTTTTTTTTAAGATTGATTTCCTAAAATGGAGCTCTCTGTATGTGTAAAACTTACCAAGTCAGGAACATTTTCAGTTTTCATAAAGAAAGGTTTATTTTACAATCACTGTGAAACCCCATGATACACTAAAATAGTACATTGTCAAAAGCACCTAACTATTGGGAAAATATGCTAATGTGATGATATTTCTAATTTTAGTTGATCCCTATATTATGGTCCTATAGCACCTTTCTTCTAAGGAGATCAGGACGCTTTATATTTAAAGACATAACTGCAGATCATAGTGAAAATTCCCACAGAATGTGTTGAAAATACTAGGGGTCATAGAAGAAGAAATGAAGAGCAACAGCAACGAGTGAGAGAAAGGCGGTGGTGGGGAGGAGAGAAAGAGTGAGAGAGGAAGGAGGAAGAAGAAGAGGAGGAGCAATAGAATACATGCAGGACCTGGCAGTTTGCCTGACTTGTTTTCTGTTTCAGTTCTAAAGTTTCCTAAATTTAAGGGGAAGACAGATCACAGGAGCTGTCCAAGGTGTAACTCATGTTTGGTCCAGTATATAACATCTTGTCTTAGCACCATAATTTGACCATTTCTATCATTCTACAGAATCTTTATGACTTAATTTATAATTTCTCTTGAAAAAGTATAAAACATCTAGGCTTATCTTCTGAGTTCTATTTGTACATGTGATTTAGTGCCTGATGACAATGGGAAGGATGGGCACCCTGAGAGGACTTTGAAACTATTATATTCATCTTCATGATGTCTTTACTCTGGTGCTTTTCAGGCAAGAGCTTGATACACATGTGTTTATTCCATTCAGTAAGGGTAAGTTTTGTGATGTCAAAAGATACCAAGGAAAAACTTACAACAATTCCAAAAGAAACACAAATTTCACAGTCAGTTTTCCAAGAGTATCCACATAGAAATGTGGAATGTGGAATATGGATTAAGAGGGCTTATGTTCTAATCATAGCACATCAACATACACTGAATTACCTTGAGCAAGTTATTTAACCTCTCTGTACCTCAGTTTCCTCCAGTGATCAACTGGGTATAAAACACTTCTTAGATTCATAGGATGACTATGTCACATGTACAAATAACAAGTTTATATACTCAATGCATGGAAGACATTTTTAATTCAATTTACTAACACCCCTGGAGGAATGTCTGGGTACGTTGTTAGTTGAAAACATTCTGTATCCTTGTTCCAGAAGTCAAGAGCTCATCTTTGGGAACCATGTAGGGAGTGTTGGGGTAAATTGTGAGGTAAGGGAGCATTTGTTGAGATGTTTTGAGATATAGTAAAAGTAGGCAACTGTTTGTTATGGTTTGGATGTGAGGTGTCCCCAAAAGCTCATGTGTGAAACAATGCAAGAAGGTTTACAGGTGAAATGACTGGATTATGAGAGTCTTTACCCAATCAATGAGTTAATCCCCTGGTAGAAATGAACTGAGTAGTAACTGTAGGCTGGTAGGGTGTGGCTAATTGGGGCTGTGCCCTTAAGTTACATATTTTGTTTCTGATGAGTGGAGGCTCTGCTTCCTCATCATTAGGTGAACCGCTTAACTCTACCACACTCTTCTGCCATGATGTTCTGCCTCACCTCCAGCTCTGAGGAATACAGATGGTTGTCCATGGACTGAGACCTCTAAAACAGTGAGCCTCCAAATAAACTTTTTTTTTTTTTGTACTGGGGATTGAACCCAGGGGCACTCCACCAGTGAGCCACATCCCCAGCCCCATTTTGTATTTTATTTAGAGACAGGGTCTCACTGAGTTGCTTAGGGCCTCGCTAAGTTGCTGAGGCTGGCTTTGAACTCTCAATCCTCCTGCCTCAGCCTCTCGTGTGCCACCACGGCTGGCCCAAATAAACTTTTCTTCCTAAAATTGTTCTTATCAGGTCTTTTGGTCACAGCAACAAAATGCTGACTAAAATACCATTCTATTAAAGAGGCCTTGATTACTGCAAAGGTGGTTTATCTAGCATCTATCATTGACATACAAAGGTTAGTAAACAAAAAGGAAGTAAATATGGGACCTGGGGTACATCTCAGCGGTAGGGTGCTTGCCAAGCATGTATGAGGAACTGAGTTTGGTTTCAGCAGTACAAAATGAAAGAGAGAAAGGGAAAAAGGCAGGCAGCACAGCACTTTTTTCTATCTTCTCCTTAGCAACCTTTTGCAGGACTCGAAGTGAGGCATTGGTTCATCTGACAATCACAAAATAGAGGCTGACTTGTGTAATGCTTCCTCAGAGCATCTTTCTTTATTTTTCTTCCTTTCTTCCTTCCTTTCTTTTTCTCATTTTACAGAAAGTTGCTAAGAGAAGTTGCATATTTTAAATATTGTATATCATATCAGTTTTATACTTCAAAATAACTAGAAAGCTCTCTAATGAAGCTCCTTTAAAGAACTGAGTAGCATTACAACAAGGGCACTGGAGAACTCTATCTCTCTGCTCTCTCCTTCCTCTCCCTGAGGCAAAGGGAGAATACTGGCCTGTGCATTAAATCTGGACACCCTGCAGGCTCAATAGAAGGTGAGAGAATGCAGGCTTCGGTTTTAGGCACAGTAAATCTTATATTTTTAATTCTCATTAATAATAAACAAAATAATGAGACATTAAGATTTATCCATGACTTAAATATGTTTAAAGTGAGAAGTGGGTCCGAGTTGATTCACAGAATTTGCTCCATGCGAAAGTTATTTAATTTTTTCAAATAGGTTTGGGACAATATGAATGCGTATGTATCCACTAACTTTCCACAAATCCTTAGTTTTGTGATTAGAAGCAATTCTTAAGTAATATTTCTAAGCATATACTTTCTGTTGGAAAATAAAAATATCTAAGATGTGTACTCTTTGGTCAGGTGCTATGATTTCTGGATTATTTTCTCCTCTTAGTTTATGCTTTTCTATTCAATTCCTCTATAGTCTCATCTCAAAGGCCTTCCCAAGATTAAATGAACATTCTGAGTCCTCTAATGGCCACTGTTAGTCTGGCTGCCCTCCCAGGTGCAGAGTCAGCACATTGAGACCCTGCACTTTTCTTCATTGATTGATAAGTGATACCACTTTCCTGGGTTCATAGGCAGAGACACAGGAGCAGACAGCCTGGCTACGCAGTGGAGCTTAACATACACATACACATACACTGAAATTAGAGTTGTTTTTCAAAGTGGGACAGCAACCTGATAAATGTATAAAGCCATAAAATATTTTACATAAATAGCAATTTAAAGGAACAATCAAGTTTCCTTACAACTGACTCTAGCAGCTTCCACCCAATCATTCATTAATTTATACATTTAGTCCAATAAAAAATGTTTATCAGGCCATGGGCTATTTGGAAACTCTAGGACTTATCAAAGTATACCAACCCGAGTGGAGCTGGACACTCAGAGAACTGAATGGTATGTAGCCTAGTGGTAGGAGATGCGATCAGAAAGACACATGGAGGTGGATTATGCAGTTTCTATTCCCAAAACTACAGAACCACCAGAGAATTTTAAACTTACAAATAATAGATCTACCTTTGATGTTTTTTAAGCAATAATTCTCATGGTTCTATGAAGGCTGGACTGGAGTAGAGAGAGGATAGGGAGTTTGGATCCAATAATTTTAAATGATATCAAATAAAATAATAGCAGATAAGGTATTCTCACATGTTGAATGTTTTAAAAACAAGTCATATGGCTGCTTTCAAACACTAAAAGTAGACTTGCCACTAAGTAGAAATGAATGATATATATATAAAATAGTCGAGTCTATCCGTTTTACTTTAATTTTACTGACTCACACTGAGAGGTGATTTGCTTTTGCTTTCCCTATATAACCTTCCCTTTCGCTTAATTCCAAGTATCCAACAATTAAATTTCTGCATACACCATTATAGTTCCAACTATTCCAGGAATTGCCTAAGCTCATGGGTGCTTTATAAACCTTTTCCATGCTTTTCTGTAGAATTCCATATGGTTAACCATTTCCTCTTCTGAAATTCTGTTTTTCTTTGGCTTCCAAGTCATTATTCTTTCAAGAATATCATCATGCATCTCTGACCACTTTCCTTGATGTTCTGTGCTGCTTTCTCCTCTATATTTTTCTTCAAGTGATAATTTTCTCATTGTTCTGTATTTCTGTTCCTAACCCTTCTCAGCACAATAAGCCATCTCATTCATTTCCCTGTTATTAACAACACTTCTCTGGGGCAGAAGGAGTAGCTCAGTGGTAGAGCACTTGCCTTGCATGCATGAGGACCTGGGTTTAATCTCCAGCACTGTGAAATGAAACAAAACAAAACAACAACAACAACAAAAAGCCACCTATCTCCTGATTACTCCAATTAGAAATTTCTTCAACAAACATTTTCTAAGCACCTCCCTTGTGCCAGGTTCTACACAACATGCTGGGGTTATGCCATAAATAAATCCATTCCTTTATTCAAGGAGAAAACTACCATTCAGTTCAAAGAGGCAGGAGAACTTCGACAGCAGGATCTTATGGAATGAAAAAGGGAAATGATAAACATGCATTTTGGGGGAGAGAGGATAAGTAGAATTTAGTGAGGTCAAGAGAAACATTCCCACTAGAGGGGACATGGAAAAAAGTACTCTATGCCTTGTATTTCATTCTCCGTCAGAATTCAAAATAGAGAGTGCCAAACAATGAGGTTGAAAGGAAGGCAGGGTCCAGGTGGAGGAGGCCTTCAATGAAAGGTTAAAGAGCTTAGATTTTATTTTATAAGGAACCAGCAAAATGCTAGTCATTCCAGTACGATATGTGAAGAGGTGGCAAGAAGGGGAATATGCCAGAATCAGAGATTAGTTCGGACACTTGGCAATTAAGATGGGAGATCAGAGGGAGTCGGATGGAGAAAGAAGAGTATGGGATGCAAAGTCGACACAATCAGTGGTTGATTTGATGAGACATGATACAGATACAGAGGGACGCATCCAGGCTGTCTGCTGGATCTCATTAATCATTGTGATGCCATCAATAGAGGAATAAAAGTTTATTTGTCACATCACTGGAGAAGGTATTAGGAAAGACAATGAGTTCAATTTGGAGAATTGTCCATTTTAGGAGCAGGTAAGACACCTAGAAAGACATTCAGCTGTTTAGTTCTCAGAGACTGGAAATTTTAGAAGAGTCTGCTGTGGACATAGAATTTACTGTTTTCTATCAGGGTTGTGTATGTTTGCTCAACATATCTTTCCTTAAAGCCTCATGAAATATGTATTATTTTTATAACCATTTCATAATAACTTGCAAAAAGGCCCATATTGGTACACACTGGAGGCAATACTTGAACCCCTGGTCCTGACACTCATGTTCTTAACTACAGCAGCATACTGCTGCTCACATATTTGTACCAAATAAGCCCATGAAAGGAAATGCAAGTTAGTCAGGGAGACTGGGAAGCAAGGACTGACCCTTGAGCAATAGTACCCAGTGTACACAGAGATGCAATTAGAGAGTCTAAGAGCAAATCAGAGATAAGACAGGGGGATCAAAGGGCCTCAAGGAACCAGGATGTGGAGGCACAGAAGGTAGTACATGGAGACATACTTTCTAAGGGAGGCAGCAATGATACCAAATCTATATGGTTCTAGGTCCATCCAGTATCATCAGCTCCAAGTATACCACAGAATCTTGGGATCTTTCTTCTGAATGCTCCTTAGGCATTTCAAACTCACTGTCTCTAGACATTGCACAATTACATCCTATGTTGTGGACCAGAGTTTTCCAACTCCATTCAATTGACATTTGGGGGGTAGATCCTTCTTTGTTTCGTGTGATTGTCCTGTGTATTGTAGGATGTTTCCCAATCATAACAGCCTCTACTCAATACATACTAATATCATCCTTACACCCTGCTGTGGTTTATTATAATTTGTTCTCTCTGAAACTCATGTTGGAATTTAATTCCCATTGTATTAGGAGGATAAAAACTTAATCCATATGTAGTATTTAGATGATGGGAGCGGGCTTTGGGAAGGGGTTATGTTTATCTAAAATAATCAGAACGAGACCCTGGGACTGAATCTTGGTGGCCTTTTAAGAAGAGGGAGAAAGACCAGGACACATTCACATATGAGCTCCCTGCCCCCCACCTTGTGATGCCTGGTCCTGTCTCAGGACTCTGCCAGCAAGAAGAAACTGCCAGAAGCAAGTTCCTTGGCTTTGAACCAGAACATGAGCCAAAATAAACTTATTTTCTTTATAAACTGCCCAGTCTGTGGTATTGTGTCACTAACAACAGAAAATGAACTAATGCACCTTCAGTTGTAAAATCCCAAAATGCATACAATATTGCTAAATATCTCCTGTTGAGAACAATTGTTCCAGAACTATCCAGATAAGCTATGTTTGTTTGTTTGTTTGTTTTTAATTTTATGTTATGCTCTTCTCTGGAGTAGACTTCTCCCACTTTTCTGCCAAGAGGACCCTGTTCACCCATAAGGTTAAGTGCAACTCTGCCTGTGAAACTCTCTCTGTGCCACCACGGTGCCTTGTATACTCTTACTTTATTCCACAAATGGTATTTTCATTGTAGTTATTTCTATGAATTTGTTTTCCATGACTAGACTCTCGCAAATTCCTCAATGCCTGGCACATAGAAGTTCTTTAGTAACATTTGTTTGCATGATTAAATGCAAGAAGAAATTTCCAAAAAATAATATTAACATTTTCTATTAAAGTTTTGCTGTTAGTGATTATTTCTGAAACCCAAGAAGGTATTTTTGACTGAGTCTTTTTTGCATTATTTATTTTTAGTATATACTTTGGTTATTTTTACATCACTTTCTTGCTGTGTCAATATCAGTATCTTTAACTGATTAATACCTTTCAAAATAATCAATTATTTTTATATTTAATAATATATGTTCAATTATAAATTTTTAATATTTAACTTAAAACATGTGCAAGAGGCCACACGTGGTGGCGCACTCATGTAATCCCAGCAGCTTGGGAGACTGAGGTAGGAGGATCACGAGTTCAAAGCCAGCCTCAGCAAATTAGCAAGGCCCTAAGCAACTCAATGAGACTCTGTCTCTAAATAAAATATTAAAAGGGCTGGAGATGTGGCTTAGTGGTTAAGAACCCCTGGGTTCAAGCCCTGGTACCAAAAAAAGAAAATATGTGCAGGATTTTGATGTGATATTTTGGTGCTCTTAGCAATGTAATAATGTTCTTCATTTACATATCAGCTTTTATCAGGAAAACACACAACTGGTTAGTCACTGCACATTTTAGTGAGGGAGGTAAATGAGGTCATTAGCACTTTGCAGTTGAAGAAATAAAATTATTTTTTCTAACAGTCCTCAGATCAGCACTGGTTATGCCTGTCACTAAACTTGCTCTCAAGTTGCAAAGTTGTTGAAAATATTAGCTGTAACAACAAAGCTTGATGAACTAGGTTTCAACCTCATGTAACACATGGAGAAGAACCATAAGTGAAACCAGTTTTAAGGGATTTTTGTTGGATCTCAAATCCATCGTGACCTAATAAAAGACTTTCTCCTTCTTATTAGTCTCCATACTTTATGTCTATCATCATCACAGGATACTATTAGAATTTGAGGTAAAGGTAAGAGAATTCCCAAATGTTCTTAAAAGAAAGTTTTTTTTCCTTTGTGGGTGTGTGCGTGTGTGTGCTTAAATAAACAACAGAAACTTTTTTTTAATTAATTAGATACTTGACTTTAAAATTGCTTTTGCAATTATTTTTCTGGGATCATCAGTCCACAAGTAGAAGACTAGTGTAGTAACTTTGAGTTCTAAATCCTAAATTTTAAAATTCTCAACAAATAGCAAAGTTGAGCCTAGAGTACGATTGCCAGTTAACAGGAATCCAGGAGTAAATAGCACCTGGCCTGCACTCTATACTATGCAAATTGCAAGATAAATTCTTGGCTCAAATTCATTAGAAGACCAGGGAATTAAGTGGTTCATCAAAATAGCAAAATGTTTTAAGACCAAAACCTTCTGGTTGTAAAGAAAACCACTAGACATATTTTTAGGACAGTAATTTTTTATTATGACTTTAAAATAGAAATATACTCTAACCTAGAAATCCCTCTAGTTACCTGTGACAGAAAGATGAAAATTCTTCCCTTAGAAACAAAATCACCAGTATGTAGGGACCTGAAAACAATGATGCTTATCACAACATTTTATTTTATAATAGCCAAAAATTAGAAATGATCTGTGTGGTCAACTATGTGGGAATAGCTGAACAAACCATGTCGTGTACCTATTATTATGCAATTATTAAAAAGAACAAGAGAATGACTTAGGGCCTGTGAAATGTGTTCATATTTTCTTATTAAGGGCAAAAAGAAAAACTGTAGACGGATGTCTATATAGTGAGTTCATCCTGTTAAAAAAGGAAAGAAAAAAGAAAAAGAATGCAGTCATGTGTATAAGCACATGCACATACACATAAATTGAATCTATGCATGACCATAAAGAAGGCTATATAGAAGAAATAATAACTACTTCCCTATTCTGTTTTATTTATTATTACTATTTGGTACTGGGTATTGAGCCCAGGGGTTCTTGTTCTGTTATATTTGTAGTGCTAGGAATGAATCAGGGTCCCCTGCATGTCAGGAAGTCATTCTGCCACTGAGCCACGTCCCCAGCTTCTTGAACCCAGGGGTTCTTTATCACTAAGTTACATAATAATGGTCCCTCCCCCCACCACTCCTTTTTTTTTTTTTTTTTTTTTCTATTTTTGAGACAGAGTCTTGCTGAGGTGCTGAAGATGGCCTGGAACTTGCAATCCTCCTGCCTCAGCCTCCAGAGTTACTGAGATTAGAGGCATATACCATCTTGCCCAACTATTTCCACTTTTATTGGAAGGGAAAGAGATAACTTTAATGGGGAAAGATTGGAGAAGATAAAGGAGGTGTTTTACTAATAATAATTAGTCACTTTTACAGTAAGTCGATATTACTTTCAAAACTTGAGAAAATCCGCTTTAAAAGCTCTTTTATTTTTTTAAACAACAAAAACCACTGACATCTCTGAGATTGGCTAATGTGTAGAAAAAGGAACTAAAAATTAGTATGGAAGGAATTCAGAAATAGTAAAAAATAAAATAAAATTTCAATCACAGGTCAGTGGTGCCTGCAGCGATGAGACAGAGGGAAGTCTGTCAGCTTTTCCAACATCAAAACAATGTAAAAAATAACCAAGACTGAATATTTAGCTTAGATTGCTCTTTTCGATATTTGACCAAATTTGTATTCACTGAAGGAACTGGTTATTTAGGTAAAATTAACAAAGGAAATAATTCTGAAGTGATACAACACAGGAAGTATTACAGTACTTAACTTTATGGTTTGGACTATTAATATAGTTTCAAAATATAAGAAGCCAAAGAAAATGGTCAGGGAAAGTGCCCTTGAGGGAGGAGACCAGAAGTGGTACAGACAGACTAGAGGCAGGTGGTCCAGAGTGCAGAGCACCACAAATAAGGGTACTGTGATCAGTCATCAGTGACCAGGACAACAGGAAGGGAAAGGAGGTTGGAGTGAGTCAGCTGAATGAAGACTGAGGAAAAGAAGATAAACCAAGGAGCACAGGGAAATGTATTAGGAGAAGGAGAGGAAGAGGCAGATATCAAGATTAAAATGAGCCTTGAATGCCAGGTACAGGAGTTTAGGCTTGATGAGATAGATAATTGGGTGCTGCTGATGAGGTTGGAGGAGGGATGCAAAGGTGGAGGGAAAAGTTGTCTTGGTTGTGTTTGTAATGGAAGAGGCGGGGTGAGGAGGGCAGCGGTGCAATAGAAGATAAAGGCTCTCACCCAGGAGCAAGCGGCAGCATGCCAAGAGCCCCTTGGGATCGCCTATTTCTTTGCATCCCTAGAGTCTTGTAGTACTATCCATGGAGAAAGACGCAACAGATGCATGCTGATGAGGAAAATCAAAAGAAATACAAGAAATGTGAAACATTTTTAAGGAAAAAGATGATGAAATGTTATAAATGAATAAAAGGAGTAGTGCAATGACTCTAACTAAATATGACACCAAGTTTTCAAACTTTGTCAAAATAACAGGGATGCCCATAAGCAAGATAAGGAGAAGCAAGTAAGTTTGAGAAACAAAATTAATTTCTATTTTATAAGTCAAATGTTTCTAAACAGCCATTTTGTTCAATATCACCATTGAAATAAGTTAATTTTTAAAATTCATATATGAACATAGGAAAGTTATGTCAGATTTATTTACTATTTTACCATTTCCATTCCCCTTCTTTCCCCCCACTCCCCTCTGTCCAATCCAGTGAACCTACACTACTCACCCAGTGAACCTCCCCACTTCCTATATTGAGTCAGCAGCCACATATCAGAGAACATTTGGCCTTTGTTTTTCTGGGATTGGCTTATTTCACTTAGCAAGATAGTTTCCAGTTCCATCCATTTATCAGCAAATGCTATAATTACATTCTTCTTTTTGGCTGAGTAATAGTCATTGTGTATATATACCACAGTTTCTTTATCCATTCTTCTATTGAAGGACACCCAGATTGGTTCCATAGCTTAGCTATTGTGAATTGAGCTGCCATAAACATTGATGTGGCTGTATCACTGTAGTATGCTGATTTGAAGTCCTTTGGATATAAACTGAGGAGTGGGATAGCTAGATCAAATGGAGGTTCCATTCTAAGTTTTCTAAGGAATCGCCATAGTGCTTTCCAGAGTAGTTGCACCAATTTGCAGTCTCACTAGCAATGTATGAGTGAACCTTTTTCCCCACATCCTTATCAACATTTATTGTTACTTATATTCTTGGTAATTGCCATTCTGACTAGAGTGAGATGAAATATCATTGTAGTTTTAATTTGCATTTCTCTAACTGCTAGTAATGTTGAACAATTTTTCATACATTTGTTGACTGATCATATTTCTTCTTCTGAGAAGTGCCTGTTCAGTTCCTTAGTGCATTTATTGACTGGGTTATTTGGTTTTTTGGTGCTAAGTTTTTTAAGTTTTTTTATAGATCCTAGAGTTTAATGCTCTATCTGAGATGCATGTGGCAGATTTTCTCCCATTCTGTAGGCTCTCTGTTCACATTCTTGATTGTTTCCTTTACTGTGAAGAAGCTTTTTAGTTCAATACCAACCCATTTATTGATTCTTGATTTTATTCCTTGCACTGTAGGAGTCTTGTTGAGGAATTTGGTTCCTAAGCCAACATGATGGAGATTTGGGCCTCCTTTTTCTTCTAGTAGACACAGAGTCTCTAGTCCAATGCCTGTGTCCTTGATCCACTTCAAGTTCAGTTTTGTGCAGGGTGATAGGGGTCCAATTTCATTTTGTTATGGATTTCCAGTTTTTCTAGCACCATTTGCTGAAGAGGCATTTTTTTCCTCCAATGTGTGTTCATAGCACCTTCGTCTAGTATGAAATAACTGTATTTATGTGGGTTTGTCCCTTTGTCTTCTACTCTGTATCATTGGTTTTCATGTCTGATTTGATGGCAATACCGTACCCTTTCTTTTACTGTGACTCTGTAGTTTAATTTAAGGTCTGGTGTTGTGATGCCTTCTGCTTCACTTTTCTCACTGAGGATTACTATGGCTATTCTAGGCCTCTTATTTTTCCAAATGAATTTCATGACTACTTTTTCTATTTCTATGAAGAACATCACTGGAAACTTAATAGGAATTGCATTAAATATACATGGCACTTTTGGTAATATGGCCATTTTGGCAATATTAATTCTGCCTATCGAAGAACATGGGAGATCTTTCCAATTTCTAAGGTCTTCTTCAATTTCTTTCTTTAGAGTTATGTAGTTTTCATTGTAGATATCTTTCCCCTCTTTTGTTAAATTGATCCCCCAATTTTTTTTGAGGCTCTTGTGAATGGGATAGTTTTCCTAACTTCTGTTTCAATTGATTCATCACTGATATATAGGAACACATTTGACTTATGGGTGTAAATTTTATATCCTGTTATTTTGTTTACAAGTTTACACTTATGTAAACTGTTTGGTTACATTTACGAATTCTAGAAGTTCTATAAGTTTTCTAGTGGAGTTTTTTTGGTTTTCTAAATATAGAATCATTGCTAGCAATTAGTGACAGTTTGAGTTCTTTTTTTACCTATTTGTACCCCTTTATTTCTTTCTTCTTCTAATACCTGGAGACTAAATAATATGCTATTGAAAGACCAATGGATAGCAGAAGAAATCAGGGATGAAAGAAAAAAAATACTTAGAGGTAAATGAGAATAGCAATAAAATATATCAAAATCTCTACGACTCTATGAAGACAGTGTTAAAAGGAAAGTTCAATTGCATTGAGATCATTGATTAAAAGAATAGAAAGTCAACAAATAAATAACCTAACATTATATCTCAAAGCCCTAGAAAAAGAACAAATCAACACCAGAAGCAGTGGAAGATAGGAAATAATTAAAATCAGAGCTGAAATCAATGAAAATGAAACAAAAGAATCAATCCAAAAAATTGACCATGCAAAAAGTTGGTTATTTGAAAAAATATAAAAAATTAATAAATCCTTAGCCAAGCTAACAAAGGATAACTCAAATTACTAAAATTTTTGATGAAAAATGAAATAGTACAACAGATACTACTGAAATACAATAATCAGAAATTATTTTGGAAAGGTATACTTTAATAGAACATATTAAAGACATCAACAAATTTCTAGAGACATATGACCTACCCAAACTGAATCAGGATTACACAGAAAATTCAAACAGGTCAATTTCAAGCAACAAAATAGAAGATGCCATCAAAAGCCTACCAACAAAGAAAAGCCCAAGACCAGATGGATTCTCAGCCAAGTTCTACAAGACTTTCAAAGAAGAGCTTATACCAATACTCCTCAAATTATTCCTCGAAATGGAAAAGGAGGGAACCCTTCCAAACTCATTCTATGAAGCTAGTATCACCCTCATACCAAAAAGCAGACAAGGACATAAAGGAAAGAAAACTTCAGACCAATATCCCTGATGAACATAGATGCATGTATTCCAAGTTTTCTAAGTAATCTCAAATATGAGAAGCTTATAGGACACTAAATGTACCAAACTATAACAGATCCACACCAAGGCACATTATAATGAAAATGCCCAACTTACAAAATAGAGATAGAATTTGAAAAGGCTGTGAAAGAAAAGTATCAGATTACATATAGGGGGAAACCAATACAGATATCAGCAGATTTCTCAGTCCAGACCCTAAAAGCTAGGGACAATATATAGGAACAATATATTTCAAGATCAGAAAGAATATGGATGCCAACCAAGAATCTAATACCCAGCAAAACTAACCTTCAAATTTGATGACAAAATAAAATCCTTCCATGATAGACAAAAGTTAAAAGAATTTAAAATAGCCTGCACTACTAAACATTCTCAGCAAAATATTCCATGAGGAGGAAATGGAAAACAGCAATGCAAATCAGCAAAGGGAGGAACTACATTAAAGAAAAAGCCAATCAAAAGAGATATCAAATTAAAAACCAAAAATAGCTCCCACCCCACTCCCCCTTGCCGCCTGATGGCTCTGGAGACTTCCTCCTGCCCCTTGCTGACTTTGTGCCCCCCCCACCCCTGCCTCGGCCCCTGCAATGCAGCTCCCCAGCTTATATGGAGGCTGGTGCAAACATTCTCAATTAACTCAGAGGTCATGGCCATCATCACCAGGAGGTTCCACCTGCTGTCTGAGACACCTACAGGAAACCAGAAGCCCATTGACAGGTACCACACTCACATGGAGATACTGAAGACTGGGAGGTTGGAGTAGTGGATGATTGTGATTCTTTGAATTTTTTTTAAATTTTACCTTTTTATTTCTTCTTTTTCTTTCTCTCTCTCTTCTCACTCTATTTTCCTTCTACTATTTTTTTCTCTTCTTAGCCTATTTTCCTTCTGTTTACCTGTTCCCTTGGAGTCTCTTTCTCCATTCTTTCATGCTAATGATGAGCTCATTGCAAACTAATGCCTATACAGTAGATAATAACTGATCTTGTCTTATTCTTTCACTACAAATTGTTAATGCTTTTATATATGTAATGCCTACATTTTGATGTAGGACTGCATATTGTTTGTATTGGGTGATACTGATATTGATCTTCCCTTCAAAGTAAAGGTATTAGAATCCCGAAGGATCATAGCAAACCTACAGAGAGAGAGAGAGCTGCAGAAACTCAGTTCTTCACTGGTAGAGGGGAATATACAGAAATAATATGAAAAAACAGGGGAAGAAAGTGTCCCTAACAAACCAAGATGATATTTTGACAGAGTCCAATGACAGCTTGCCAGAAGAAATGACAGAAAGGGAGTTTAGAATCTACATGATTAAAATGATCCATGAAGCAAAAGATGAGATAAGAGAGCAAATGCAGGCAATGCATAATCACTCCAATAAACAGTTGAAAGAGCAAATGCAGGAAGCAAAAGAGAAATTCAATAAAGACATAGAGATTTTGAAAAAACAAACAAACAGAAATACTTGAAATGAAAAACAAAACAATAAGCCAAATTAAAAACTAAATATAAAGCATCACCAACAGAATGGATCTTGTGGAAGACAGAATCTCAGACAATGAAGACAAAACATTTCATCTTGAAAATAAAGATTTCATTGACCAAACTGAGAAGATGGTAAGAAATCATAAACGGAATCTCCAAGAATTATAGGACAATATAAATAGACCAAGTTTAAAAATTATTGGCATTGAGGAAGGCACAGAGATACAGAGCAAAGGAATGAACAACCTGTTCAATGAAATAATTTCAGAAAATGAAATGGAAAATCAAATTCAAGAGGCTTACAGAACACCAAATGCACAAAATTATAACAAATCCACACCAAGACACATTTTAATGAAAATACCTTACATACAAAATAAAGATAGAATTTTAAAGGCTGTGAGAGAAAAGCATCAGATTACATATGAGGGAAAACAAATAAGGATATCAGCAGATCTCTCAGCCCAGACCCTAAAAGCAAGAAGGGCCTGGAACAATATATTTCAAGCCCTCAAAGAACATGGATGCCAACCAAGAATCTTAAACCCAGCAAAAATAACCTTCAGATTTGATGGTGAAATAAAATCTTTCCATGATAAATAAAAGCTGAAAGAATTCACAAATAGAAAGCCTGCACTCCAGACCATTCTCAACAAAATATTTCATGAGGAGGAAGTGAGAAACAACAATACAAGTCAGCAAAGGGAGGAACTACCCTAAAGGAAAGTCAGTCAAAGGAGAAATCAAGTCAAGGTAAAAAACAAAAATAAATCAAAATGACCAGGAATACAATTCATATCACAATAATAACCCTGAATGTTAATGACCTAAACTCATTAATCAAAAGGCATAGGCTGGCAGATTGGATTAAAAAGAAAGACCCAACAATATGCTGTCTTCAAGAGACTCATCTCATAAAAAAAGACATCCACAGACTAAAAGTGAAAGGATGGGGAAAAACATACCATGCACATGGACTCTGTAAAAAAGTGCAGGTCTCCATTCTCACATCAGATAAAGTGGACTTCAAACCTAAGTTAGTTAGAAGGGATAAATAAGGACATTTCATACTGATTCAGGGAACTGTAAACCAGCAAGACATAATGATTTTAAATATTTATGCCCCAAACAATGGAAAGACATCTACAATGAAAACTACAGAATACTAAAGAAAGAAATTGAAGAAAACCTTAGAAGATGGAAAGATCTCCCATGATCTTGGATAGGAAGAATTAATATTGTCAAAATGGCCATACTACCAAAAGTGCTATACAGATTCAGTGCAACCCCAATTAAAATTCCAATGGCATTCCTTAGAGAAATAGAGAAGATAATCCTGAACTTCATCTGGAAGAATAAGAGACCTTGAATAGCCAAAACAATACTGAACAGAAAGAATGAAGCAGGAGATATCACAATACCAGAACTTAAACTATACTACAGAGCAATAGTAACAAACACAGCATGGTATATGCACCAAAACAGACAGGCAGACCAATGGTACAGAATAGAAGACACAGAGACAAATCCACAAAAATACAGTTACCTCATACTAGACAAAGGAACCAAAAACATACAATGGAGAAAAGATAGCCTCTTCAAAAAATGGTGCTGGGAAAACTGGAAATCCATATGTAATAAAATGAAATTAAAACTCTATCTCTCACCCTGCACAAAACTCAACTCAAAATGGATCAAGGACTCAGGAATTAGACCAGAGACCCTGCACCAAACAGAACACAAAGTAGGCTCAAATCTTCATCATGTTGGCTTAAGATCAGACTGCCTTAACAAGACTTCCAAAACACAAGAAATCAAAGCAAGAATCAATAAATGGGGTGGACTCAAACTAAAAAGCTTTTTCTCAGCAAAGGATACAATTAAAAATGTGAAAAGAGAGCCTACAGAGTGGGAGAAAATCTTTACCACATGCATTTCAGATAGAGCACTAATCTCCAAAATTAATAAAGAACATACAAAACTTTACACCAAGAATACAAAGAACACAATCAATAAATTCACCAAGGATCTGGACAGACTCTACAGAAGAGGATGAACAGGTGATGAATAAATATATGAAAAAGTGTTCAACATCTCTAGTAATTAGAGAAATGCAAATTAAATCAATTCTAAGATTTCATCTTACTCCAATTAGAATGGTTATTATCAAGAATATAAACAATGATAGATGCTGGTGTGGCTGTGGGGAAAAAGACACACTTTTACATTGCTGGCAGAGTTGCAAATTGGTACAGTCACTCTGGAAAGCAGTGTGGAGATTCCTCAGAAAACTTGGAATGGACCCAACTTTTGACCCAGTTATCCTACTCCTTGGTTTATACCCAAAAGACTTAAAATCTGCTTATTATAGTAACACAGCCACATCAATGGTTATAGCAGCTCAATTCACAATAGCTAGACTGTGGAACCAACCTAGATGCCCTTCAACAGATGAATGGATAAAGAAGCTGTGGTATATATACACAATGGAATACTACTCAACCATAAAGAAAAATAATTTTATGGCATTTTCAGATAAATGGTTGGAATTGGAGATTATCATGCTAAATGAAATAAACCAATCCTAAAAAAACAAAGGTCGAATGCTTTCCCTGACAAGTGGATGATGATATAGAATCTTGTTGGCGGGGGGGAAGGGGGGTGGTGAGAGAAGAATGGAGGAACTTTAGATTACAGGCGGGGGTATGAAAAATGGAATGAGACAGACATCATTACCCTATGTACATGTATGATTAGCAAGAATGATATGAATGTACATCATACACAACCATAGAAATGAAACTTTGTACCCCATATGTATACAATGAATCAAAATGAAGTCTGTAAAAATAAAAAGAGAAAGAAAGAAAAATTTAAGGAAAAACAATATTCATATCTGGAGAACATTCATTACATTTTTCACAAGCTCTGTAGCCTCATTCAAATATATATTATCATTCAATAGTTATTAAAGTACTATGCATATAAACACCCAAAATGACCAGGAATACCAATAATATCTCAATAATAACCCTGATGATAATGACCTAAACTCATTAATCAAAAGACATTTGAAGTTTAACAACAAGGAAGATGTAGCTCTCTGAAAATAGTCAGATCTATCAGTTGCATGCAGACTTCCAAATTCCTGATGAATCAATTCAACAAACATGTATCTAAAATGACTGTGAACCTGGGACTGTCCAGATGGTTGGGACAGAAAAATGAACAAGATGATGCTTTTGTCCTCAGGGTGCTCATTGTCACAATGCAGAGACCGACATCATTTGGTTGTGAGTTTTCTTTATGCTTTTCTCAAAAGTGCTATGAGATTTAAGGGTAACATCAGAAAACTGTTGGGCACTGGAGAGAAGTGGAAAGAAAATCTCAAGAGAAGGTAATGTTTTAGTTGAGATCAAAGTCATAACATAAAGGAAGGAAGGATGAGAAGAGTTTTTATAGATATGTAGTACACACACAGTGTCACCTGCCAGCAGTGTTTTCTTCAAAAAGATACTTCTCCATACCTCCTTCTCCAGGATTCCTGCCCCTTTGGGAACCACCTGACCCAAGATGGACAAAAGATTTCCCCAGGCATTTGAACGTAAGACTCTGGGTTTTAGTTGTCAGGAGTGAAACTTGTAAAATTTGAAATTTGTAGTTCTACTGTTTCTACTGAACCACAGAGGCATCTAGCACAGAGCAAGAGAACATTACATAGATGTGCTCAGAAATTAAAAGGACCCTGTCATTGTTTAAGTACATAATCACATGGATTTCTAAGCCCAAATTTCATCTAACCCTTAGCTTCTATAAGTCACTCCCATATACGTATATTAATTTCTTTTTTCTTTCCTTTTTCTTTTGTTTTTGTTTTGTTAAACTTATGTTGCATTACAAAAAAAGGTAGTTGAGCTATATAAATGCCCAACTGTTTCAGATAACTCTATGAGGTGAGTCCCCATAAATCATTTCATTGAATCACTCCTTATATTCCTGGAAAGTAGATATTACTATCTGTATTTTTGAACTGGAGAAATTAAGACTCAGACTCATGAAGGGTTATTATCAATCCATGCATGGTAGACCGAGAATTCTGGCCCAGATCTTTTTTCCAGACCATTTTTTCTTCTCTCGTTATATCACACTACTTGCTGAAAACAGAGAATTCATGTATTAAAGCTGACAGTCATGGAGGGCAACAGATGTTCTGAGGACCCATTCTCTTTCAAGGTAGCTGGGGGAAGGCGCTTAAAGGACAAACTCTAGAAAAAAAGAAGCCGGAGAGTAGCTTAGAAAGAGTTCATGAAGGGTCTGCTATCTTAGAGTAGTTGAACCTAATTTATTTTCAACAGAGAGCATTAGCTCTGGTTTTTCATTAAAACTTTTTTAAAGCCAAGGAAGGATATTACCAGCTTTTGCTTATGAAAGACAGTAATGACAGCATTAAAGAAAGATTAGAGAAGAAAGAGACTGTTGAGGAACACTTGTGATAATCACTGAGAGAGAGGGTAAGGACTTGATCTAAGGTATAATGAGGGATGAAGTTAGTTCTCAGAGATATTTCAAATTCAGTATCCAGAACTCAGGACTATTGAACGGATGAAAGAGAGGAAAGACTTCAAACTGATTCCTTGGTGTTCAGTCTAGTCTCTGGAATGATAGATTCCCATGGCAGGGCAACTTTCTGGGCAAAAAAGAAAAAAAAAAAGGCATATTTCTGGTCCTGGGACTCTTGATCATGTTTTAAATAGTGCTACCATTACCATGAGATTCTCTTTCATTGGCCATAAGTGCCACCAAGAAATAAATATTTCCTAGTTACCAAATATATGGGTGTATAATACTTTAAGTTGAATGTTGATTGCTGAGTTTTAAATCTCTTTTTTGGCCAATTACTGTAGATCTGGGTTCTTCTGAATGAGGAAAGAGTTCTGTTTGGGAAACAGAAGCTGTTTATAATTGAAGTAGAGGGGAAAATCCTCTGCTTTCTGGATTCTGATTTATTATTCTCTAAGGCAGTCTCCTGAATGAATCTTTTGCTTTTGTGGTATAAGAGGCTTCAAAAGCAGTAACGAACATTCGTTTTTCTACTTAATCTTGTTACTTTGCCAGGAGTAGCACAGGGGACCCTTTCGTGAGAAAGACTAAGGGCACGAAAATGGTTGGAAATCACTGAAAACATTAGGAGGTTTATTTGAGCAGAGTCGGTGGGGTGGTGTAATATACATTTTTAAAAATGCATTTTCATTAAAATTAAAAATAAGCTTCCAAACAAACTCTGGAAAGGGCTCCAAATACAGCTTTACAAACCCCAAATGAAATCAATAAAAAGAAACCAGCCAAGCAGCAAGTGGAGAAAACACCAATTAGAGTTTTTTGACAAACAGAGAAGCTCACTGTGGGGTACAGTTTTAAAATCAGACACGAGAAATTTGGGCTTTTTCCCTCCACCTCAGCATTGCTCTCCCTGGAACTGAAATGTATGGGATTCAGAACGCACCCCAGGAGGAAACCACAAACAAGGGGGCGTTCTCAGCATTGTATCTGAGCAGATGAAGGCAAATATTATTTTGATGGTTTTTCATTTTGCCCTTTAAGAAGCTTTGCATTATTATCCACGACTAGGGATTTTAATAGTCAAACTACCACAAATTTATCACACACTCAATTTCTGCCTGATTTCAGAGTGCAGCCATGCTTCTACCTGGAGAGGTTAACTTGTATCTGTCTACTCAAGGAATTTCTTGAAACAAATCATATTTAATCTTTCTCTGATCACCTGTTGCAACTCTCATGCTTCCACAGATGATCTCACTTTTAATTGGCAGGCTCATCTTTAGTTCCCCATCCACCCCAGGTAACAGCCTGGCTAGACATTTGTGAATAGTCCCAGGCCTGGAAGGGTCACTCGTCTTTTGCTTCTTCTGGTTGGCTCCCATGGGAAACCTGTTTGTCCATTTAGCATCAAAAACACTTTGTTCTATTCTCAGAACCTCTGGATTAATCTTTGTGCTTCTTTCAGATAAAACAATAAATATTGCCATGAAAAAAATCCCTTGTAAATGCTCAGGAATCCAGTGCTTTTGTTTCACTTACACATAACAAAGAAATGTTTACAAAACCTGAAGACTATTTATGCAATTTCAATGTATAGATTACTTTGTTTATTTAATTATTTGCTTTTGTTGAGATATGCATGTGAAGCTGTACATGTGCATTTATATTCATATTTATGTATATATGCGCATGTATGTGTATATACAGATACATGCATGCGTGAGTGCATGTATTTTTCCCCAAACCCTAATGCTACTTCAAAGATTTATTTTAGATTTCTATATTATTCTATTTATTAAAGAAGCATCTTCTATGTGAATTAGGTTTCCATCTAACATGAGCTTTAAATCTAAGTTCAGAATCCCTGATGATATGATATGTTATAGAGATGTTATATTGTACAAGTTTCGGCAATCTAATAATGAACGAGTTTTCCAAACTATATCTAGCATTCCAGCACTTGCATCCCCTCCACTGGCACTACCCTTATCCCCAGCCACCACCTTATTGGTTTTCCTTGCTTCTATCCTTGTCCTTATAGGTCTATTCTCCACAAAGCAGAGTTATCTTTTCAAAAAGTAAATTGCATTGCGTCACTCAACCCTTCCAATGGCTCCCCATTTTCCTCAGGTAAAAATGAAAGTCTTTGAACTATCCACCAGTGATCTTGTTCTCCTCATTCCTGAGCCCTTCATTCCTGTTTCTGGAATGTAACAGGTACCCTTCCTGCCACCTAAAGCCTTCACTCAGCCTGCCATGTTCCTTTCCTAAATATGTGTGTGGCTGACTTCTCCACCTTCGAGTCTTTGCTTAATAATCATGCTTTAACCTCCTACTTGCCCACTTCCTCCTTGCCAAAACATCCTCTGTCCCCTCTTCTATCTCCCAGTTATCCTTTTCCATATTTTTAAAATAGGCATCTTAAAAAAACTCATTTTGTCATTTCTCATTTTTGACATCTGTCTTACTTGCCAAAATATAAGCTCCTAAGGGTGAGGATCTTTAACTTCGTTTTCCAGTCCCTGTGCTGAAGCTGATACTTGGTAGATGATCAATGAATCTTCACTGAAGGCATGAACACTGCTCAATTACATTCTGAATCATGAATAGCATTTTTCATTTCTAACAAACGATGCAAATGTTTATAAGTGCATCTTTATACAAATTTAATTGGGAATTTCTCTTTAAGAGTGTAAAAGCATAGTTCTCCTTATTTTTTGGTGGGACACAGTCAAAGAAATGTTTGTATGTTTAACAAAGAGGTTTTTATTATTTTATCTCCTGGTGCAATGAGCAAGCATTTAATGAGCACCTGCCTTCTCTTGCATATTCAAGGTATAAAGTTGATTGAGTCAGAAATATCAGAGTTTGATGGAGAATGCTGACTTGGAAATGGAAGACCCCAGTCCAGGTTGGTAAGTGCAATAGTAGAACCATACACAAGTGGTAGCAAGAACAAGCAAGAGGGTGATTCAGTAAAAGGTCAACACTAATGTGGTCACAACATGATGGAGGCACAGTCATTGCAACTCTCTGGAGGGACCCTGAACCTTACATGAAAAGGAAGTGCAAGGAAGCCACATATAGGGTGTGAGCATTTGATTTTTATTTATTGTTTTTTATTTGTTCTTTATCCCATGAAGAAGACCTCCTCCATCTCTCTGTTCTTTGAATATTACTGATTTGCTTAGGACAAAAGTTCATAAACAGTCTCAGGAACAGAGGTCAGGGCCAGGTACTTCAGGGAGAAAACTCTTTTGCCTTTTTTAGGGACCTTACATAATATCATGTTAATACTCCAGAATCCAGACTAGAACCCCATGACTCCTAACTCAGGAGTAAAAAGCACAGCAAGGGCCCATAAGTAGGCACATAAGAAGATAAATTCTCACTCTCGTTCTGGGATTACAGAGACCCAACCCACTACTGGGGAAAGCAGGAAACCAGAAAACCAGCATAACCAAGTCTATGAGCATCAGGGTGGACCAAATGATAAGTGTAAGTACTGTTTCTATTTATTTAACCCCAGGTCAGGTTTTGTGCATGATTTAAGTTTCTATGGAAATCTTACTCCATGCTGTTATGAAGAGGCAACTCTGTTTCAACAGGCTTTGGATTCCGGTCCAGGCTCCAGCCTGTCTCAAAATCTAAACAGAATCCTAAAATCTGTTCCTGCCTCTACCAGAACTTGCTGTATTTTCTTTGCCTCCTGCCACCACACAGTTGGATGGACACCAAGTATAGAAAATTTCAGCCTCAAGGGAACATTTTAAGAAAGTTATGAGCCAGATTCAATTATCTGTCTAAATGGGAATCATCTCTAAAATAATATTGTTGTGATATACCTTTCAACACGTCTTAAAATAACTACGAACTTAAGACCTACGTAAAAATGGACTTGGGTTTGAATGCCAGTTGCCACTTTTGAGCTATTGTACCTTAATTTTGCAATCTGTAAAATGGGGGTAATCATAAATAGTCTAATGAGATGACATATAAACAGTGCTCAGCCTGGTACCTGCTAATGTTCAGCAAATCAGTTACAATTGTTTTCACATTGATCATAATTTTCAATCATCAGCTCTCAGTATATATGTATTGTGAGTTTTTAAACCATAAACTGGCATCCCAGCATTCTTTCAGTTTTTCATTAGCAGGATGAATCCAGTAGTTACCATCATCTCTGTTGCATAAAAATCTCTCCCTAAAGGGAAAAGCAATAGATGAAAAGGATGACAATTATTTTAGCAAGAATTTCCTGAACAATAGAGTAAAAGTGAAATGTTTGTTAGTAAACTCTAGCTCCATGGTGAGATGTTATTAGCAGAAGCTGATTAAAATAGAAAATTTTGATAATTTTAAAAGGCAAATCATTGAAGATCTTTCCTGTTGTAGTCTAATACAGGCCAGTGCATTGATTTAGAAATAGCAGTTTTATTTACTAATTACAGAATCCTTTCATTTTATACATACAGCACCCCCTTCCTTCCCCTCTCCTTTACCACCTCATTAATAGATTTAGAACTGACAGTGCTTTCACTTCTGAGTATAAAGAATAATTTTCTTCTGAACATAGAGACAACGATGAAATCAAAGTTTAAAATATAGTCCTCTTCTAACAGCAATTCAGATTTCCATTAAACCTCCTCCCACCATCTCAAATTAAAGTTTGAAAAGCAGGGTTCAGAAATAAACTGACAGGCACTAGTGCTTCGTTCATTTCCAGCAAGGAAGCACCAATTTGATTCCTACCATAACAATTTTTGCTGTTTCCAGTGCATCAAATTTTTTTAACACAGCTTCTCAAGTGATAGAAATCATCCCGTCACTTTGTTTCATAAAATTGACACCCTGGGGAAATGCAAAATATAGTAAGAACTTGAGCAAAGCGGCTCCTCCAACCCCTGCTAGGTATTCCTGAAATTCTCTTTTCCTCTTAAACTAATGTCATCAAGCCCCAATTGCTTGTTGTTCTTTTTTTCCTTGTTCTGCTCACATGCTACAACATCCCTTGGCTTCCCTCAGCACGGGAGCTGGTGTTTTTAAAAGTGTTACTCCTAGATTGGATTCTACTGCTGGCTAATTTGAATGCAGCGACAAAGAAAAAAGGGAACTTGATGAAATTATTTCACACAAAGAGCAATAAACATATGGAATAAATTACTACTAAAGATGATTCAAAGAGTTTAAGAAACACCTGGATTTGTTTCTGGAGGCAATGGATTGGAGGGTGGGGTGAGAAGCAGGAGGGTGGGGTGAGAGCCCAGGCAGAGGCAGGGCTGAGGCTCTAACCTCTTACTGAAATGACACCTCCTGCACTGATCACAAGCAGCAGCCATACACCAGTCTATTTTAAGGGAAAGGTTTGTCAAACACATGGGAGCAAGTCAGACTAAATCACAGAAGCTACCTTCCTCATGCAATTGGCTCTGGCTTTGATGAAATGAAGCAAAAGATGATAAAACCCAGAAAGAATGGAAGATGGTCCCAAATGTGCAGAAACTAGTATTTGGAGACATTTAGGAATTACTTGAGATCTGCGCCAAGCCTGCGGTCTTTGCCACAAGCCTGGCCTCTCTGCAGCACCCACCCTCCCTGCTTATGCCACTCTATGCTCGTGTTACTGTTCTCTCCCTCAACTCTTCTCCTCCTTCTTCAGTCTAGAGACCGCCCTTTCTGTGACATCTCAGTTTATAGTTCTGTCTCCCTCTATATTCCAGGACCTCATGCAACCTGTCTTTCTGTGTTTACTTTATTCACCCCCACCTTCTTGGCACTTCACAAAGTGTCCAGCTCACAGGAGATGTTAAGTATTGTTAAATTTTGGGGGGTGTTACTTTGATCCAGAGAGGATTTAAAGTCCTAGTAAAAACAACATTTAACATGTGCCAGGCCCATATATTTCCCCACTACCTCACATATTTTAAATCATTTAATCCTTAGAACAGTACAGTGCACGAGAGGGTTTGTAATGTAGGTATTAATATTGTCTCCATTTTGCAATTGAGGAAGTGGAAGTTCAGAGACTTTGATTAAATTCAGCCAGCTAGTGAAAAGCAAACCTGAGATTGGATTCAGTTACCTAGTTCTAGAGACAGTACTCTTGCTATGACTCTGACTACTGAGTCCCTAATATATCAAGAAAAACAAATAAGAGAAAGTGGTTGAGCTTCATAAAATGAAGCTCTCAAATGGGCGCACTACAAGGCATACCATAAACCTTAGGTTTTACTGTGCTTTTCAGAATCCATTTATAAAGAGAAACCTGATTAATTAGACAATTAGATGATTTTTAAAAAGCAAATAAATTACTCAGGAGATTATTTCTGATCTTGAAACCTGAAATAAATTTCTCCTACAAGAGTTCACAGAAGATAAGGGTGTATTAAATCATTCCTTCAATCAACTAGGTTTACACCTATCCAAATAGCAGACCTAAGGACTCAGTAGACAAAGACTGGCTACAGGACATACATTTTGTAAAAACGTATGGGATTATCCAAAAGGATGTGGATTGGCAATGAATTGCACAATCTACCCATTTGACAAATAGACAAGAGTATCTACTGTTGGGGATTGTTCTAGGCCCCAGGGCTGAACCAAAAAGTCTCTGCCCGCATGAAGCTTAAGTTACAGATGAAGAGACAAATGATGAACAAGAAACAAGATCTGGTAGTATCAAAAGTTCATAATTAAAGCACATTTAAAAATGTAAAGAATAACTCAAAACTAATTTCTGATAACACCTGTACTGCATTTGTTAACTGAATTGCCCCTCTGCTTAATTTTTCTATAGTTTCAAGAGTAAAGGAAACTCCCTTTTAGGAAATTAGGTTAGGAAGCACCTCTCTGAGGAGGTGATAACTAAACAGAGACCTGAGCCAAACACAGAACCAGAAATAGCTATCTACCTTTTTTTTTTTTTTTCCGGTGGTGCTGGGGACTGAACTCAGGGCCTTGTGCTTGCAAGGCAAGCACTCTACCAACTGAGCTATATCCCCAGCCCTACTTTCCTCTTAATTCTTCCAGCCTGGAAATCCAGATGAAATGCTATAGACTCCTCATGCAACTTAAGGTCAATAAAGCAAAATATTCTTTGATGACTTATTCTGTAAATCTTCCTTTTTCTGTGAGATACTCCTTCATTTAAAATGTCTCTTGCACACCAATCCAACAACATTCTGTAGAGTGTGGTGATTAATTTAGTCTCATATAAATCTAGAAGCCAATAGTAACACTATCAAAAAGAAAAAAAATTGGAAAAGTTGGAGTTTCTAATTAGAATTTACCTATGTAATATCCATTGCTCTGTGTAATAGCCAAATGTAAAACCATTTGTTCAACTTGTTTTTCAAGTTATTCACTGAGCATTATTCTAATAAAATAGCCCTACTCTGGGAAATGTAATATTTTTATCCTAGGGCACATGTTATTACATTCAACTCATGAAAATATTTAGGAGCTCTGAGTCATTGTCTTTGTCAAAGTTATTTCTGCTGGCTATTTCACACTTGAGTATGGAAAAGAAGTTGGCCAATGGCAAAAAGCTAAAACGATATAATTTCCTAATGCAGGTGCTTGCAGCATTCAATCTAGAATAATTCTACTTTTCAGAGAAATCACTCATTTTTTTTTATTTCCTCCCACCTTGTACTTTGTCAAGCAATAAGTTATTTTCTAACACTGCACACTACACCTAGGGAAATTCTTCCCATATTATGATTCAATAACTGTCAGATATCAGGTTAATAAGAAATTGAAATTTTTATCTTTTAATATTGCCAACTTTCTCCCCTATGTCTTACAAGTTTGTATTTCATTTGGGACCACATTGAGTGAAGATAGCTCTAAACTGCCATTATTTATGTGGAAAAAATGGCATTGCACACTTAGGTGATACCTTGATCTTCTGTCCTTTTGATATTAGCAGATTTTCTGTCCAATCTGAATTGCAAGCAGAATGCTCTACAGTGAAAGAGAACAAAAAGCATAGTAATTTATTTTCTTCACCACAATGATAATGCCCTATGGGATTTTGTCATTGGAAGGATCAGAGCCCTAAGTATTAAAATGCTTTGAGGTAAACAATACAAACGAAAAAGCTGAGGGGGGAAAATGCTTCCAAGGCTGACAATCTGCTCTAAATCTAAAGGGATTAAGTGTGTGTCTTTGCTAAAATACATACTAGAGTCTTGATACTTTCTTTGCAAAGTTAGAACATGTGCTTAATTTAGACTCACTGTTTCAGCATCCAAGTAACTACCATATATGGGTGGGGTAGTGAGGCAAATTAGGTGTTGGAATCATATGATGTCACATGGACCCCAGCATAAGGAAGAGACCAGAGCTCTGTGAGTGCAGTTGCTTATGTACTGTATAGTGCTTCTCTTATTTATAAAGCTGGAGCATATGTTCTATTGCTCTTGTTCTTAGATTTTCAGACAGCCATAATTTCCGGTCTTTTGTTTGAAATGAAGGCCTGCCTGGAAAAAATTGAGGGTGCTGCCAGGATCACTAAAAGACATTTTTTTTTTTTTTTTTTTTTTTTTTTTGCACACTATATTCTTTACTCCACGAGTCTCCCCACCCCCAACTCTTGGGCTTAGGGGGAGGGGCATGAGATTTGAAGAGCATGTAAATTATGAAATGGAAAGTACATCAAAACCATTTATGGACCAAATCTTGTCAAATGTCCTGTTAACCCGAAAAAACACTGGTATGTACTAGTATATAGAGTAGTAATATGCAAACCCACGGGGACTCACACACACACACACACACACACACACAAACACACAGTGTTCCACAGTAAAATTATTTGTGAACTACAAGTTATATTGGGTTCTTCTGGAGAAGAAAATAAAAGTTAAAATTCAGGTTACATATGTGGAAGACTAAAGTAGACAACCAAAATCAAATTTACATCAGACTCATTTGACATGATTTCTAAGTAAACTAAGTTCAGTAAACCTGTGGGCAGAGAAGTATCATTTGTCAAGTGATTAACAGAGACACAATCTGTAATTACAAATTGCTGAAAGCAGGCCACTAATGAGAGAATGACTCACGTTTTGGGGTGAAGGGGGAGGGGTCTCTCAGAATCTGCAATTTGATTTACAAAACTCTAAATAGCTAATGGCAGGTAACTCTTGCCAACTAACCAGCCAACTCTTTCAAGCTCATTAACAGATCTCCATGGTCTCACTGAAGGATAAACCATATGGAGGTGTCACTAAAAGCTGGAGATGAGAGACTGCAATTCATGTTCAGTCCCCCTGTGAGTCAGTCATATGGGCACTGATTTGAGCCTTTGTTTATCTGACATGACCTGTTCTTAAGTAAGAAGAGAAAATAGATTTTAGAGGTTATCATTTTTCCCCTTATTGCCTTAAAATGCAGTATTCAACTAATTATTAAACTTCTTTATTCTGCTCTTGTTTCTCCAGCTTCCCATATCTTTGTCACATTTTAGTTCCTGCAAAACAATTGAATAATAGCATTACACAAGCCAGAATTCATTGTTTGCTTTGAGCTCTGCACTTAGAGGGTTGGTAAATTGCTATTCTATGATTTCCCTAGTGATTGAAAACCTGCAGCTCCAAGGTCATTTTTAACTCTTTACTCACATGGATCGTGTGAATGCTTGAAGAACAGAATGTGTGACTACATACCCAGGAACACAAGGTTTCTGTTTATGGTAGCCCCTAACCTGGGTATGATAGTAGTGTGCACATATACAACTGCAATTTGCACTTCATATCCTACTGGCTCAGAAATATTCTAAAAAAAGTAGAATTGTATGTGAAACTAGTTTAAAAATATAGTACAGATGGCTATTTAATGATAAGCAACTCACTCTATTTTTCTATATCTTCAATTCCATTATAATGATCTGCAGAGACCTTTTTAACCATTTTTCTTAAGGGGCTCATGTGATTTCCTCCCTGCCCCTATTCCTTTATGCATCCACCCATCCATCCACCCACCCATCCATCCATCCATCCATCTGTCCATTCATCCATTCAACAACTATTTATTGAGCACTTTCAACATAATGATAAATTGGCTGGGCACTGATGGCACAAGAGTAAGCAGGTCAAACAGTATCACTGTTTATGAAACTGACTCTTCAGGGGAAGTAATGCAACAACAGTACATTTTGAACAACTAACAATGGCAGATGGTCTACTTGCCAGTGGAGGGCATGTAAGGCACTGGCTTAGGTGGAGTGGGTGGAAGAGAACATTTCTTGGGGGAAGGTGGCATCCAAACTAAAGCCTCCTCAGGGATACCTAGATGTTTGAGGACAGAGGAAAATGGAAGACTTGGGTTAAATAACGACAAAATATGTTCATGGGTCCAGAGGGCATAGCATTTAGGGGAATTAAAATAATTTAAAATGAAAGAGTTCAAGAGGTAGGAGAGTGGGTGGAAGTGGCATGGAGGTTGAATAATTTCACAGTCAGAGCTTTTGATATTAAAGGGTGTGAGTGGTTCAGGAGTGATATCTAGAAATCTACACATGGAATGGTTGAAACCATGTGGATATTAATTACCCAGAAGAATCTGGGGTGCAAGAAAGTCTGAAGTCTGAGGAAGGAACACAAAGGTTGCAAGGAGAGGCAGCAAAAGTAAAGAGTGGTCAAAGACTGATTAGGGTGAGAACATAGTAGAGAAGTGTGGTATCATGAATGTCAACAAAAGACAGGTTTTCATAAAGAATGGAGGGATCAGAGTTTCAGGTGTCTCTACATGGAATATGTTTTATTTGAGATGAAACTGTAAGTTAAATAGATCTAGCTTCCTATTAGTCTTGAACACCACACAAGTTGTAAAGTCTAGTT
>JAJEJO010005522.1:560916-594301 GCA_020662805.1 Glaucomys volans | reverse complement strand
TTTTACCTGAATCTCTTTTTAAGTGAAGCTGAACAACTTTCTTGGGTGACAAAGCTGAGGTCATTCTCTCTTTCCTTCCTTTAGAGTTGTTTCCTATATTTGAAGAAATCTGTCAGAATTTCAAGTATGTTCGTCAGACTCTACCCATTTCCAATAGTGGTATACATTTTTACATGCTAAAAATTTCATTTCCTTGATTTTTTCCCAAGAGATCCTGGAAAAAGGATTATTAGAACGGGTGCTGCCATCTTGCTTGAGGTCTTTAACTATTTACTCTATCAAAACCCATTAGGTTCAACGCAGGACTCTAAAAGCCAACAAAATGACCTATAGCCTTGTGGTAAGTGAATTAAAATAGACTGATTATAAATTAATGCAACCTAAATATTGCGTGAACATTAAATTTCCCCTCATTATCAGCAGATAAAAGTGTGAGAATGGGTCTTCTCAATCACTTTCAGATCCTCTTCTCCCTTTATTGTTTTACTTTCAGGGTCTTTGCACCTCATTTGTGTTTCACAAACTCTCTATAAGGAACTTGCTATATCTTTTTTGGTTTTATTAATTGTACAAGTATGTTGAGTCTTCTTAATTATAGTTACTCAACTTACAATTAAGCTTAGTATAATTTTAAATTATATTTACAAGGATTCTTATTCTTCTTCCTAATATATCCTTGAAAGACATTGGCTATGTCTCCCCATCTCTCTGGCTTCTTTTATGAACATGGCATTTTGGCAAGAAACTTTCAGATCCTGGGTTGAGAAGGACCTGTTAAATCTCCACCCTTAAAGACCCTCTGGGTGGTTGACAACTGGTACTTTATCACTCTCCATGGGGCTGGGGTTACTCTCTTCTATCTTGGTCTCCGTGGCACCTCTGTAGAAAAGCATCCCTAACCCCTTTATCCGAGTAAGTTCCCTTTTATTTTCTTGTGGGTCATTACACAATATTTATTTTATTTATGGAACTTGACATCATTTGTAATTGTTAATGGCTTTATTTCTTTACTTTTGTTTGTTTCCCTTCACTAGCCTTTATTATTACAAAATTGCTATCTTGGGCTGAGGGAACCGTGGTAGAGCATTTGCCCAATATACACAAGGTCCTGAATTCAATCACCAGCATTGCCCAAAATAAAACAAAACAAACAACAACAACAAAAAATCCCACTATCTTCTGAATCATTACTATATTCTATATTTATTCAATAAATAAGTAGATATTATTTAACAAATGTTCAATATGAATGAATATGTTGAGCAGAATGGCATGTTGGAGATGAATATTTAGTAATATTCATCTAATTTTCAAAAAAATCAAATAAAAATTTATTAAACAATATATCTGTAATATTAGTTATATGCTATCAAAGAAGAAAATATCTATGGATGAAACAAGAAGTACATGCCAAAAGTTAAAGGCCTTACTTGGTAAATAAGTGAAACTCTTAAATTCAGTTGTGGATGGAGTTAATGAGCAGTAAGTTCATATGAACCTTTTCAGTTGGAGCTATTTCAGATGGATCAGTTCACCACTAGGATTATTATGTAGTTTAAAATCAGGTTAAAATGTACTCCTTGTAATTTAATTAGTCATTTAGATAGATCAGAAGTCAGCAACAAACTCATATTCATTAATGAGGAACTAATTATCAGATAACCAATGTGGTATAAGTGCGCCATGATCTGAAGCTAGATATTCATCCATCTCTCTGTCTAAAAAGCCTCTGCTCATGCACTCAATAATCACACCAAACATTTCCTAAGCTCAACTATATGTTGTGCTGCTCCCTAGATTTATAAAGACACAGTGCTACATACAAGCCGTGTGCCCTGGGCAATACTAATTAATATCCTCAATATCCTCTGACATAAAATTAGTACACAGGATTGTAAAAAATGAGATAATGTTATTAGAGTATATTTTCTGACACTGAGAAAGGATTCCAGAACATGGGACTGCTAATGGCTTTAAATTAAGACTTTGAGTCTTCTATTACATAATCAATTCTGTTTTTGAAGATTACCAAACTGAAACAACATTGGTTTGCATCATTAAAATTTACCTAAAAAACTAGTATTTGCAAAGAAAAACATCAGAATTCAATGGCTAGAGAACTGGAAGTTTATAATTTTGAGCATAGTTTACATCAGGAGCCTTAAATATTATTTTTGGGCTCTCTGTCTATACTGCCATTTTTTGTAAAACAAAAGCAAAAATTAAAACCAAAATTGATTTTAAAATGCGCAGGACAAATATAACTAGTTTTCTAGTCCTCTGGTTGGACTTTCAGGGAATGGAAGGCTTTTCCTTGTGGGTGGGAGCTTTGTTCCAGGCTGTCCACTTTTGGTGCTGCTTGAAATGTGTTTAGTGCTGCCTTTTACTTATTTCCAGCACCTTCTGGAAAGGGAAAATAACTCTAATGAAACTTTGTAGAAAATTTCTTTTAAAAAATGAACAGCTCTTATAAAGTATATAAATAATTTAAATCAAACACATATTTTAGTCATTCAAAGCTATGTATTATTTCCCTTGCAGAATAAATAAATGAATTGTGAAATTTTCCTTCCTTTGAAAAATATTTAAAATATTATTCTGTAAAATTTCAAACTAAAAGGAAACTACCTAAAAACAGATGACAGATACCTGTATTAACAAATGTGACTGTATTTACCTTGCCTGTTTTTTTTTAAGAGGAAATTATGTTAGAGATCCTCATCTTCCCAACAATTCCTTCTCTCTCTTCCATGGGACAAATATCATCTTAAAACTGACATCACTTCAAAACATATCTTAAAAATATTCTTATACATTTGTGTCTCTAAGAAATACCTTCTATTATTTTTAGTATTTAATATTATCATTCTGAATGTGATATTTTGTAGTTATGTTCTTTATTTACATTGCATTTTAGTATATACCATGTTGCTGCATGCAGATAGAGTTCATTTATGTTAAATTCTGGATTCTACTATTTCACTATATACATAAATCTGAGACAATAAAGTTATTTATATGTTATCAGTTTATATTTAGATTGCATCACAGAGCTGCAGTGAACATGTCTTATGTACACTTGTGTGAATTTCTCAAGAAAGACACCAGAGCTTCACCAAAGGTCCGTGTGCCTTTGACTGTGCTGAATGGTCTTTGGTCAGTGTGTAAATTACCCCATTTCCCCCATCTTCTCAATTGTGCCTGTGGTAGGATATTGTGAATATTGCCTCACTGTTATGTTATATATCACCTTTCCAAGGACACTTGAGCCTTAACAATTTTTCATGTGTTCATCATTTTCTATTCTGCCTCTTTGAATTTTCTGAGTTTCATTTTAATTGATTTTTTTTAATTTGTAGGAATTTTATTTCCTCTTGGATGCTAACAGTTAGTTACAAAGGTTGAAGAGATAATTTTTCATTTGTGACTAACCTTTTCATTTTTATTATGATAGCCTTTGTCATACAGAAATCATTTGAATTTAATGCTAAATTATTTCTTTTATGATTTTTTATTCTCTGTGACTATTTCTAAAAATCCTTGTCAATTCCAAGATTGTAAGTAAAAATTGATTTTTTCTAAAATTGATGTCATTTTTGCTTTTACATCTAGATCTTTAATCCATCTGAATTTTGGTTTTGATTGAAGTATGAAGATTTCCTTTTTTTCTATGAATAGTCAATTATTCTGAGACCATTTATTACTAGATCTATTTTTTGTGACTAATTTGTGATGCCAGCTCTGTTTTTACCATTGTAGTTTTATACTTTTTGAATGTTCAGTTTTTTACTATATCCTTTACAGTACATACTTGCTTTCCCAGTTTCTTACAATTTTGTTCCTACTACAGTTTCCATTTTCCCCTCAATGCTCCATTATAAAAATTTCAAACATACATAAAAATTGAAAAAATACTACAGTAAACAATGTACACATAATTCTATGTTAAATTCGCTGTATTTGCCATATAAAATATCTATCAATCTATTTATACATCTATCCATCAATCTGTCTTATTTCTTTATGTATCTCAAAGTAAATTGCATCCATAAAACTTTGGCACTCATAATATTAACTGGAGTTTTGTACTTGCTGTTCTATTTTTAAGACAGCAGTACATTGAGATGCAAGAATTATATTGTCATGGGAGAAGAGTTGTCACCTAAGAATGGTCCAAGGATTTCCCCCAAATAAAGGGAGGTTCAACTCCCAGTAGGATTCTTGGCTTATGTAATAGAAAATCATTACAGAATACGCCAGTCAAGGGATTGAACCCAGGGATTTGCATATGCTAGGCAAGTGCCCTACCACTGACCTACACCTGCAGCCAGAGAGAGAACTATTAAGGTTAAGGCAAAGAACACATATTTAAGAGAAAATGAGGGTCATCTCTAGAGTGTAGTGGTTTGGTGTCCTACTCCTCTTTTAAAGGAAACTTGATGATGGGTGGGTATTAAAAGTATGTAAGAATGATATCAGTCCAGTGGTCTCAAGATGGCTTCTGGTGGTCTTCTCAATCTCTGGATCATTAGGCTGAGGCTATCTACTTAATCTGATCAATAGACAGCCCTGGAAATTTCCCTAAATTATGGGTACTTCAATATATCACATCTCAGGGCAGATGTGTGAGATTTCCACTCTGGGAGGCTTGACCCAGAGGTGTAGGTCCAGTCCAGTTCCAGCCCAGCCCAGCCCAGCAGAGCCCCTCGAGAATTGTAGGCCAGGGAGACCAGTCCAGAGACAGACATGAGGCTCAGCCCAGTGCATTTGCATGACACTTCCACAATGGGAGGCCTGGCCCAGAGACGCAGGCCCACCCCAGCCCTAGCCCCCAGTCTAGTGCCTGGGCAGTGGTTGACCATCTGTCAACATGTGGGGGCACCTCTGCCCACTAACAGGGATTATACCCCACCGGGAGGCCACCATACCTAGAGGGGCAGCACCCTTCTTGGGATACCACATTATCCAGTTCCTCCCAGGCATCAGGCTACTGAAGACTAGGAGGTTTGAACAGTACAGTATAGTTTTATTGTAGCTTTTTTTTAACTTCATTAGTAATAATATTACGATTATTCATATTATACCTGCTATTATTCCTTTTTTTCTTTTATTAACATCATTCTCACCCTCAATTTTCCTCTAATCTGTCTCCTTGGAGACTTTCCCTTTCCTCATGTTAACAACCAATTTCTTTTAATTCCTCTGTCACTACTCCTATGACATAGTACCTCTATAGACACACTTCTTATCTCATTAGTGGTATATCCTACACCCCACCCCCTCCTCTTTGTCCACCATTAGAAAATGTGGTCCTTATTGCAAACCTATTGGCTAAACGGTAGATAATAATTGAACTCATCATCTCGGTTTACTAAGACAATATGGTTAATATAAAAAGGAAAGTTTCAGTTAAGAATGCATATTGATTGTATGGTGAGCTGCTAATATTGATCTCTCACTTCAAGGTGAGGTATTGGAAACCTGCAGGGACAATATAAGTCTATAGGGGGGAAACTGCAACAACTCAGATTCTCACTGCCAGAGGGGACGATACATGAACAACATGAGAAAACAGGGGAAGAAAGTGTCCCAAACAAACCTAGAAGCTACATCAACAGAATCCAATGACAGCAGGGCAGAAGAAATGTCAGAGAGGGAGTTCAGAGTGCACATAATTAAAATGATCAGAGAAGCAAACAATGGTTTAAGAGAGCAAATGCAGGCAATGAATGACACACCAATCAAGAGCTAGAAGAACAGAAACAGAAAGCAAAAGATCATTTCAATAAAAAGATAGAGATTCTGAAAAAACAAACAAACAAAGAGAAATCCTTGAAATGAAGGCAACAATAAACCAAATTAAAAACTTAGTTGAAATCATAACCAATAGTCTAGATTACATGGAAGACAGAACCTCAGACATTGAAGACAAAATATTTAATCTTGAAAATAAAGTTCACCAAACAGAGAAGATGGTAAGAATTCATGAACAAAGCCTACAAGAATTATGGGGATATCATGAAAAGACCAAATTTAAGAATTATTGGGATTGAGGAAGGCACAGAGATATAATCCAAAGGAATGAATAATCTATTCAATGAAATAATGTCAGAAAATTCACCATATCTGAAGAACGAAATGGAAAATCAAATACAAGAGGCTTACAGAAAATCAAATGTACAAAATTGCAATAGACCAACACCAAGGCACATTATAATAAAAAGTACCTAACATACAAAATAAAGATAGAATTTTAAAGGATGCAAGAGGAAAAAAATCAGATTACATTCAGGGGGAAATCAATATGGTTATGAGCAGATTTCTCAACACAGACTCTAAAAGCAAGAAGGGCCTAGAACAACATATATTAAGCTCTGAAAGAAAATGGATGCCAACCAAGAATCTTATACCCAGCAAAACTTACCTTCAGATTTAAAGATGGAATCAAATCCTTCCATGATAAACAAAAGCTAAAAGAATTTACAAATAGAAAGCCAGCACTACAGAACATTCTCAGCAAAATATTCCATGAGGAAGAAATGAAGATCAACAATGTAAGCCAGCTTATGGAGGAACTACCCTAAAGAACCGTCAAATAAAGGAGAAACCATGTCAAGTTAAAAGCCAAAAATAAGCCAAAATGACTGGGAATACAAATCTTATCTCAATAATAACCCTGAATATTAATGGCCTGAACTCATCAATCAAAAGACACAGACTGGCAGATTGGATTAAAAAGAAAGACCCAACAATATGCTGCCTTCAAGAGACTCATCTCATAGAAAAACATGCCCACAGACTAAAGGTGAAAGGGCAAGAATAAATATACCACACACATGGACTCAGCAAAACAGTGGGAGTTGCCATCCTCATATCAGATAATGTGGACTTCAAGCCAAAATTAGTTATAAAGAAGGATATTTCATGCTGCTGAAAGGAAGCATAAATCAGCAAGACATAACCATAATAAATATTTATGCCCCAAACAATGCCATATCCACGTTCGTCAAACAAATCCTTCTCAATTCGAGGAACTAAACAGACCTCAACACAATAATATCAGGTGACTTTAATACACCTATCTCACCATTGAACAGATCTTCCAAACAAAAATTGAACAAAGAAACCATAGAACTCAATAACACAATCAACAACTTAGACTTAACAGACATATATAGAATATTCCATCCATCAATAAGTGAATACACTTTCTTCTCAGCAGCTCATGGATCCATCTCTAAAATAGACCATATGTTATGCCACAAAGCTACTTCCAACAAATACAAAAAGATAGAGATACTACCTTGTATTCTATCAGATCATAATGGAATGAAATTAGAAATCAATGACAAAATAAAAAACAGAAACTACTCCAACACCTGGAGACTAAATAATATGCTATTGAATGAGGCATGGATAACAGAAGACATCCAGGGGGAATAAAACAATTTTTAGAAGTAAACAAGAACAAGAATACAACATCTAAAAATCTCTGGGACACTATAAAAGCAGTACTAAGAGGAAAATTCACTGCATGGAACACATTCAATAAAAGAATGAAAAGTGAACAAATAAATGAACTCATACAACAACTCAAAGCCCTAGAAAAAGAAAAAAAGATTATCACCAAAAGTATTAGAAGACAGGAAATAATTAAAATCAGAGCAGAAATCAATGAAATTGAAACAAAAGAAGCAATTCAAAAATTGACAAAACAAAAAGTTGGTTCTTTGAAAAAATAAACAAAATTGATAAACCATTAGCCACACTAACAAAGAGAAGGAGAGAGAAAACTCAAATTACTAAAATTTGTGATGAATATGGAAACATCACAACAGATACTATTGAAATGCAAAACATATTTAGAAGCAATTTTGAACATCTATACTCCAACAAAATAGAAACTCTCGAAGACATCAACAGGTTTCTAGAGACATATGATCCACCCAAACTGAATCTGGAGGACATACACAATTTAAACAGATCAATTACAAGCAATGAAATAGAAGAAATCATCAAAAGCCTACCAACAAAGAAAATTCCAGGACCAGATAGATTCTCAGTCAAGTTCTACAAGACCTTCAAAGAAGAGCTCATGCCAATACTCCTCAAAGTATTCCATGAAATAGAGGAGGAAGGAAACCTTCCAAACTCAATCTGTGGAGCTAATATCACCCTGATACCAAAACCAGACAGACACATCAAGGAAAGAAAATTTCAGAACAATATCCCTAATGAAGATAGATGCCAACATTCTTAACAAAATTTTATCAAAACGTATACAAAAACATATTAAAAAGATAGTGCACCATGATCAAGTGGGTTTCATCCCAGGGATGCAAGGTTGATTCAACATTTGGAAATCAATAAATGTAATTCACCACATCAACAGGCTTAATGTTAAGAATCACATGATTATTTCAAGATACAGAAAAAGCTTTTGATAAAATACAGCACCTCTTCATGCTCAAAACACTATAAAAAATAGGGATAGTGGGAATGTTCCTTAACATTGTAAAGGCTATATATGCTAAGCCCATGGCCAACATAATTCTAAATGGAGAAAAACTGAAAGCATTCCCCCTAAAAACTGGAACAAGGCAGGGATGCCCTCTTTCAACACTTCTCTTCAACATTGTCCTTGAAATTCTAGCCAGAGCAATTAGAGAGACCAAAGAAATTAAAGGGATATGAAGAGGAAAAGAAGAACTCAAACTATCCCTATTTGCTGATGACATGATTCTATATTTAGAGGAGCCCAAAAATTCCACCAGAAAATTTCTAGAGCTCATAAATGAATTCAGTAAAGTAGCAGGATATAAAATTAATGCTCATAAATCAAATGTGTTTTTATTCATAAGTGATGATAGAGAAATTAGGAAAATTTCTCTGATAGAGAAATTAGGAAAACTACCCCTTTCACAATAGCCTCTAAAAAAATAAAATACTTGGGAATCAATCTAACAAAAGAGGTGAAAGATCTTTACAATGAGAACTACAAAACACTAAAGAAAGAAATTACAGAAAATCTGAGAAGATGGAAAGATCTCCCATGTTCTTGGATAAGCAGAATTAATACTGTCAAAATGGCCATACTACCAAAAGCAATTCAATGCAATTCCAATTAACATCCCAATGATAGACCTCATAGAAATAGAGCAAGCAATCATGAAATTCATTTGGAGGAATAAGAGACCCAGAATAGCTAAGGCAATCCTTAGCAGGAAGAGTGAAGCAGGTGGTATCACAATACCAGACCTTCAACTATACTACAGAGCAATAGTAACAAAAACAGCATGGTATTGGCACCAAAATAGACAGGTAGATCAATGGTGCAGAATAGAGTACACAGAGACAAACCCATAGAAATACAGTTTTCTCATACGAGACAAAGGAGCCAAAAACATACAATGGACAAAAGATAGCCTCTTCAATAAATGGTGCTGGGAAAACTGGAATCCACATGCAGCAAAATGAAACTAAACTCCTATCTCTCACGCTGCATGAAACTCAACTCAAAATGGATCAAGGATCTAGGAATTAGACCAGAGACTCTGCACCTAATAGAAGAAAAAGTAGCTCCAAATCTTCATCATGTGGGCCTAGGACCAGATCTCCTTAACATGACTCCCAAAGCACAAGAAATAAAAGCAGGAATCAATAATTGGGATAGATTCAAACTAAAAAGCTTTTTCTCACTAAAGGAAACAATCAGCAATGTGAAGAGAGAGCCTACAGAGAAAGAGAAAATTTTTGCCACACACACTTCAGATAGAGCACTAATCTCCAGAATCTATAAAGAACTCAAAAAACTTTACACCACAAATATAAATAACCCACTGAACAAATTAGTTAAGGAAATGAGCAGACACTTCACAGAAGATTTACAAGCGACCAATAGATATATGACAAGATGTTCAACATTCCTAGTAATAAGAGAAATGCAAATCAAAACTATCCTAAGATATCTTCTCACCCCAATTAGAATGCCTATTATCAAGAATACAAGCAACAACAGGTACTGGCAAGAAAAAGGTACACTTATACAATGTGAGTGGGGCTGCAAATTAGTGCAGTCACTCTGGAATGCAGTGTGGAGATTTCTTAGAAAACTTGGAATGGAACCATCTTTTGACCCAGCTATCCCACTCCTTGGCCTGTACTGAAAGGACTTAAAATTAGCATACTACAGTGATGCAGCCACATCAATGTTCATAGCTGCTCAATTTATAATAGCTGGATTGTGGAACCCACCTAGAGGCCCTGCAATAGATGAATGGATAAAGAAACTATGATATATATACACAATGGAATATTACTCAGCCATAAAGAAGAATAAAATTATGGCATTTGCAGGTAAATGGATGCAGTTGGGGAATATCATGCTCAGTGAAATAAGCCAATCCTAAAAAACCAAAGGTCAAAAGATCTCTCTGATCAGTGGATGATGATACATAATGTGGGATGGGAGGGAGGCAAGAATGGAGGAAGGATGGATTGCATAGAGGAAAAAGAGGGTTGGGGACAGGGTGGGGGGAAAGAAAAATAACAGAATGAGGCAAACATCATTACTCTATGTATATTAATCATACGTATGTATGATTAATGGTGTGACTCTACTTGGCGTACAACCAGAGAAACAACAGTTGTACTCCACTGGTATATAATGAACCAAAATAAATAAAAAAAAAGATATCACATCTCTCTTTGCTTGACATAACTATTGTGGGGTTCACAGTGCACATACAGATTCAAAGATTTCTTAAGAATTCGGGAGTCATAGTCCAGGAAAAACGACATTGTTTGGGAATAAAGGCCTGGAAATATATGTGCAACCTTTGAGATTGAATGATTCTTTTTTTCTTATCCTTTTCACATGACTCTTTCTACATATTTCTTATTTCTTCTATTCTATTTCAATATCACTTTGTAAATTTTGACCTGTACATATATCTATGAACCCAACCTCTATAAATACATAAAATACTATTATACCAGAAATTTCCCTTTTGTCCCTTTACAATTAATCCTCCCAGAGACACTCTTTTAATTTTTTCCATTACGAATAATTTTAGCACACTCTAGAACATTGTAGAAATGAAATCATATAGTATGAACTCTGATGCAAGACTTAAATATTCAGCATAATGATTTTGAATTTCATCCATTTGTTTCACATATTGGTCATTTTTTCCTTTTTATTTTTGAGTAATATTATACTCTATGACTGTGCCTCTGCTTCTGTAGCCATTCTTCATTTGATGTACATGTGGGCTGTTTTCAGTTTTTCCTATCTTAAACAAAGCTTTGGTAAGTATTCTTGTACAACTCTGTGGATATACACTCTCAGTTTAATAAGATTTATGATCCAGAGTGGAAATGTTGAGTAAAAGGTGAGGCGTGAGGTATTTATTTAATTTCATAAGAAACTGTCAAACTTATATAAAATATTGGCATAATTTACATTCTTACAAAGAAAAATGGGTTTTGTTTGTTTCCTACTTGCTTCAACATTCAATTCTCTCTCTCTCTCTCTCTCTCTCTCTCTCTCTCTCTCTCTTGCAATTGAATGTTTAATGCTACATTGTTAGGATTTTAGTAAGCATTTTCTCCATGGTAAACTTTTTAGTTAGCTTTTTCATTGCTATGAAAAAAATACCTGAAAAGAACAATTAGAGGAGGAAAAGTGTATGTGGGGCTCATGGTTTCAGAGGTCTCAATCCATAGGCAACCAATTCCATTACTCTTGGCCCAAGATGAGGCAGCACATCACAGGGGAAGAGCCCATTGGAGGAAAGCTGCTAAGCTCATGGTGAGGGTCAGGAAGCAGAGAGAGAAAAAGAAGGGGGAAGGGGCTACAGAGAAGAATAACCTTTCCAGGACATGGCCCCATTGACCCACCTCCTCCAGCCATGCACCACCTGCCCAGTTACCACCTAGGCAATCCATTCATACTAGGTTGGACTGAGATTAGGCTATAGCTTTCATAATCTAACCATTTACCTCCGAATATTTCTGCATTAACAAGTTTGGGGGGATACCTCATAATCAAACCATAGGAACAAATAATGTTGGACATTTTTCATATGCTTATTTGTATATCTCCCTTTGCAATGTATTTTTCTTATTTGCAAAATATCTTGCTTATAATTTGTTGTTGCTGTAGTTGCTGCTGCTTCTGGGGATTGAAACATTCTGTCTGTAATCACCCCTCTCCTTTTCTGCATGTTTTGTTGCATTCTGTTTTAATTCTACTATGTGTCGTGCCTCTTCCAAGTTGGACATTACTCTTATCTGTTTCAAAAGTGCGTGCTTCTTTCGATTCATCCACTTAGTAAATTCTTCACATTCTGGTCTGTACTTCTGGATTCACTTTCCCTCTTGAATTATTGATTATGATTTTTATGTCAAAGGTTTACTAGTAGCAAATTCTTTGAGTTGCTGTCATTGCTATTTTCTTAGCAATTTAGAGATTTGGGGTATTTAGCATAAATCTTTTATTCTATCTTTTTGCAAGTCTAAAGTTTTATGATCATTTCTTTTTTATTGGGTCTTACTTAGTTATCCATAACAATAGGATTCATTTTGACATAATTATAAAAGCATGGAATATAATTTGTTCTAATTCAGTCCCCAGTACTTCTCTTTCCCCTCCCCTTCTCTCCCCCCTTTTCCTTCCCTCTACAGATCTTGCTGCTATTAAGCAAATTCATCATTAGAATATAAGAAGGTGATTTATTATTAGTGTTGATCTTGTATCCCGTTACTCTGTTGAATTCTTTTATGAGCTCTAGAAGGCTTCTGGTGGAGTTTTTTTGGGTTCTCTAAATATAGGGTCATGTCTTAAACACACATAATTTGAGTTCCTCTTTTCCTATTTGTATCCTTTTAATCTCCTCCCCTTGCCTGATTGCTCTGGCTGCAGTTTCAAGGGATATGTTGAATAGGAGTGGTAGAAGTGGGCATTTTTGTCTTGTTCTTGTTTTTAAACAAAATGCTTTGTTTTTCTCCGTTTATAATGATGTTGGCCTTGGGTCTGTCATATATAGCCTTTATAATGTTGAGGTAAGTTCCTTCTATCCTTAGTTTTTCCAGTGTTTTAAACACATATGGGTACTGTAATTTGTCAGATGCTTTTTCTGTATCATTGAGATAATCATGTGATTCTTGTCTTTAAGTCTAATTATGCAGTGAGTTACATTTATTGATTTCTGTGTATTGCAACAACCTTGCCTCCCCAGGATGAAATCTGCTTGATCATTGTGCACTATCTTTTTAAATGTGTTGTTATATGTGGCTTGCCAATATGTTATTAAGAATTTTTGCATCTATGCTAATCAACGATATTAGTCTGAAGTTTTCTTCACTTTGTCTGGTTTTGGTATCAAGGTGACACTTCCTTGTAGAAAGAGTTTGGCAGTGTTCCCTCCTTTTCTATTCATGGACTCATTTGAGAAGGATTGGTATTAGTTTTTCTTTAAATGTCTGTAGAACTCAGTTGAGAATCTATCTAGCCCTGGGCTTTTCTTTGTTGGAAGGTTTTCAAGGGCTGCTTCAATTTCATTTCTTGATAGTGAGCGGCACCCCATCTTCATGGTTCAATTTGGGTAGGTCATATGTATGTTTCTAGGAATTTGTCAATATCTTAAAGATTCCCTAGCTTATTGGAGTATAAATTTTCAAAATAGATTCTGATGATCCTCTGGATTTCAGTATTATCTGCAGTGATATTTCCTTTTTTATTTAGATTTTGATAATTTGAGATTTTCCCCCGTTCTTTTGGTTAGTTTGGCTGTTTACCAATTTTGTTCATCATTTCAAAAACCCAGCTCTTTGTTTTGTTGATCTTTTGTATTTTTTAAAAATCAATTTCATTATTTTTTGGCTTGCTCTGATTTTTATTATTTCCTTACTTCTACTGATTTGGGTATTGTTCTTTTTTATACAGCTTTGAGATGTAATGTTAGATTTTTTTATTCGGTATCTTTCTATGTTTTTACTGTATAATAAGCTTGATGCTATGAACTTTCCGTTTACAACTGCCTTCATACTGTCATAGAGATTTTGCTATGTTGAATGACTATTCTCATTTACTTCTTTTTTTTTTCCTTTTTTAAAAATTTTGGTTCATTGTACGCAAATGGAGTACAATTATCGTTTTTCTGGTTGTACACAAAGTAGAATCATACAATTTGCGTATTTATACATATACATAGGGTAATGATGTTTGTCTCATTCTATTATCTTTCCTTCCCCGCCCCCTCCCCACCCCTCATTTTCCTCTATACAACCCATCCTTTCTTCCTTCTTCCCTTACCTCCCCCCACTCCTGCTATGTATCATCAACTACTTATCGGAGAAATCATTCAGCCTTTGGATTTTGGGATTGGCTTATTTCACTTAACATGATATTCTCCAACTGCATCCATTTATCTGCAAATGTCACAATTTTATTATTCTTTATGGCTGAATAGTATTCCATTGTGTATATATACCAGTTTTTTTAATCTATTCATCTATTTAAGGACATCTAGGTTTGATGTACAATCTAGCTATAGTGAATTGGGCTGCTATAAGCATTGATGTGGCTGCATCACTGTAGTATGTAGATTTTAAGTCCTTTGGGTGTACACCAAGGAGTGGGATAGCTGGGTCAAAAGATGGTTCCATTCTGAGTTTTTTGAGGAATCTCCATACTGCTTTCCAGAGTGACTGAACCAATTTGCAACCCCACCAACAGTATATGAGTGAACCTTTTTCCCCACATCCTCACCAACACCTATTGTTGCTTGTATTCTTGATAATAGACATTCTAATTGGGGTGAGATGATATCTTAGAGTAGTTTTGATTTGCATTTCTCTTATTACTAGAGAGGTTGAACATTTTTCCATATATCTGTTGATTGCTTGTAGATCTTCTTCTGTGAAGCGTCTACTCATTTCCTTAGCCCATTTATTGACTGGGTTATGTGTATTCTTGGTGTAAAGTTTTTTGAGTTCTTTATATATTCTGGAGATTAGTGCTCTATCTGAAGTGTGTGTGGGAAAGATTTTCTCCCACTCTTCAGGCTCTCTCTTCACATTGCTGATTGTTTCCTTTGCTGAGAAAAAGCTTTTTAGTTTGAATCTATCCCAAATATTGATTCCTGCCTTTATTTCTTGTGCTTTGGGAGTCTTGTTAAGGAAGTCTGGTCCTAAGCCAATATGATGAAGATTTGGACCTAGTTTTTCTTCTATTAGGTGCAGAGTCTCTGGTCTAATTCCTAGGTCCTTGATTCATTGTGAGTTGAGTTTTGTGCAGGGTGAGAGATAGGAGTTTAGTTTCAATTTGTTGCATATGGATTTCCAGTTTTCCAGCACCATTTGTTGAAGAGGCTATCTTTTCTCCATTGTATGTTCTTGGCTTCATTACTTCTTAGAATATTTTTATTTCTTCCCTGATTTCTTGTGCAGTCTGTTTCTCATCCAAAAGTATATTATTTATTCTTCAAGTGTTTTATTGATTTCTGTTTTTATCTTAAAATTTATTTCTAATTTAATTCTATAATGATCTTAGAGAATGCATTTTAGTCATCTTTTTAGTTTTTGTGACCAAAAGACCTGAAAATCGCAATTAGAGGAGGAATAGTTTCTGGGGAAATCACAGTTTCAGAAGTCTCAGTCATATAGAGCTGGTTCCATTCCTCAGGTCAGAAGAGTGTGATTGAGGAAAGCAGCTCAAGGCATCACACCTGGAAGCAGATTCAATATCTACTCACCAGATTCAATATATATACTCCCAAAGCATGCCCTCAATGCCCTTCTCCTCCAGCCACACCCCATAGGTCTTCAGTTATCACTGGGGTTAATCCCTATCAAGGGGTTATGTACTGATTGGATTAAGACTCTCATTACTCAATCATTTCACCTCTGAATTGTTCTTGATTTCACACATGAGCTTTTGGGGGGGCATCAAATACCTAACAATAACATTCTACCCCTCACCCCAAAAGTGCATGCTCATCTAAGTATGGAAAATACATTTCCAAGGGTCCTCATAATCTCAACAGTTCAAGCACTGAGCCAACATTCAAGGACAAAGTCTCCTCTGAGAGTCAAGGCAAACTCGCCTTGTGATCTCCTATACAATTCAAAAGCAATTTACAAGTATCTAATATACAAAGGTAGAGAGTAAACATTTCCAGTCAGAACAGTGTGGGCATAGAAAGAAGGGATGGAACAAAAGTAAGACCCAAATCCAGCTGGGCAAACAAGTCCTGTCCTTATGTGTCCAGCATTTGGAGCACATGGCATGATGATGTTCTCTCCAAAGGGCTGTGTACCTCCACCCCTATGGCTTTGCCAGTTGCTTCCCACATGTTCTCTGTGGCTTGTCTCTGCTCAATTCCTGCACCTTTCCCCAACAGATGTTCCATGGTACTGGCATTTCTTAATCTTGGGGGTCTCCACTGCAGCTTGGTTTTCCTCCTCATCTCCACCCATCACCCTATCAGGGGCTACCTCCAGGGATTCTAACCCTGTTTCACATTGTGTGAACTCCCAAGCTTTCCTTTGAAATCTTGGTGGAAGCTTCCATGATCCCCTAGCTCTAGCATCCTGCAATCCAGCAGAACCATCCCCACATGGTTGCTGCCAAGATTTGCCACCATCTCCATTATTAACCAAGTCTCCAGGGACCATGGCAGCAATAGCCCCTGAGTTCCTGGGTGGCTGAGCATGGTGAAACAACTTCCAAGATCTCCCTGTGCAAGCAGGGTGCCCAACAGGTCTCTTCTCAAAAAAAAAATTTGCTTTTAATCCCTTGAGCCTGAGATGAGTGTGGTCTCGAATTCCTGAGATGCTTGCAGTCATCTTTCTTGTCTCTGGGCAAAGTCTTCAGCATTTCTGTAGATGTGGTAATGTCTTTAACAATTGCAACTTCCAAGTTTTACTCCCACCTTTCAAGTCCAAATTTTTCAAATCTTACTGCTCTGCTTTCTGCTCCTGAATAGCACAATAAAATTGGTTCAAAGCCACCAGTAACACCCATGCCACCACCTGAATACTATGCTGCCTAGAAATTTCTTCTGCTAGATTAAGAAGTCCATCACTTTTAAAATTGGCCTCACAGAAAGTCTCAGGACATGGGCAAAATGTAGACAACTTCTCATTCAGAATATAATATGAATGGCCTCTAGTCCAGTGTCCAATAGAGTCCTCCTCCTCTGTAACCTCATGAACCCATTCTTTACTCTCCACAGTCAGATTGGCATTCTGGTTTTCTGAGCCTCCACCAGAATTGCCATTAAGCTCTGCTTACAACAAGCCAAAACTTTTACAGCTTACACTGCTAAACTTTCCAAAATTTGGTTAGAGGACTCTGAGTTTATTTTTTTTTTCCTCTAGTAACCTATCTTTCAGTCTCTCTAGATCTCAAACTTTGAGTCTTGAAGAATTTATTTTGTCATCCACCTCTCAATTCTGCTTTCTTTCTGCCTCCTTTCTGTGTTGTGAGGAGACTGGAACACACTTCCCAGTTCACTCCTGCCATCTTTCTCTCTCTCCTTGATGATCATTTTTTTCTTTATTTTTTATTAAATCTATATGGTTAAACATAGTAGTTGGGTTCATCAGAAAAAACTCATAAGTGCATAGAAATTGATTTTGGTTCATGATTCCCCCCTTTTCCCTCCTGTTCTCCCTCTCTCCCTTTCTCTTTCCTCTACTAGACTTCTTTTACTCATCTATTAATTTTTATTTGATTGGTTCTTTATGTAATCGTATCCTTCCCTCCCCCTCTCCTTTATTTCACTGTAGCTTCCATACATGAGAGAAAACTTTTGACCTTTGAATTTCTGAGTTTGGCTAATTTCACTTAGTCTAATATGTTCTATTTCTACCCATTTACCAACAAATTTCATAATTTTATTCTCTTTAATGGCTGAGAAGAACTCTATTGCATATATACACCACACTTTCTTAATCCATTCATCTATTGATGGACATAGGGGATGACTCCATAATTTAGCTATTGTGAATTGTCTTGCTATAAACATTGAGGTTGCTGAAGTTGACTGGTTTTGGATCTGTTGTGAAAATGTGCAGGAGTGACATAACAGGGTCATATGGTGGTCTTATCCCTAGTTTTCTGAGGAATCTCTAGATGGCTTTCCAGAATAATTGTAGTCTGCAGTCCCATTAGCAATGCACAAGTGTATTTTTCTCCTGGCAACCTCACTAGCACTTATTTTTCATATTCTTGATCATTGCCATTTTAACTGGAGTGAGGTTAGATCTTAGTGTAGTTTTGATTTGCATTTGCCTGATTGCTAGAGAGAGTGAAGATTTTTTTCATAAATTTATTGACCTTTTATATTTCCTCCATTGAAAAGTTCCTCTTTAGTTCTTTGGCCCAATTATTGATTATTGATTTATGTGTGTGTGTGTTTGTGTGTGTGTGTGTGTGTGTGTGTGTGTGTATTAAGATTTTTGAGTTCTTTGTATATTCTGAACATTAATCCCCTATCAGAGGGGGTAGCTGGCCAAGGTTTTCTTCCATTCTCTAGGCCTTTTCTTTACACTTTTTAACACTTTCTTAGCTGTGCAGAAGGATTTTACTTTAATGGCATCCCACTTACTGATTCTTGTTATTTCTTGCACTTTGGGAGTCTTGTTAAGGAAATTGGTGTAAACACCTATACGATGGGATTTGACCCTGTGTTTTCTTTTAGCAGTTGTAAGGTTTCTGATCTAATTCCTAAGTCTTTGATACATTTTGATTTTAGTTTTGTGAAGGGCACAAGATAGGGATCTAATTTCATTTTTCTACATGCAGCTATCCAAGTCTTCCAGCACCATTTGTTGAAAAGGTGGTCTTTTCTCCAAGATACATTTTTGGCAACCTTGTCAAATATGAGGGCTATAGGTTTGTGGATTTGTCTCTGTGTCTTCTACACTATTCCAATGGTCTTCTTGTCTGTTCAGAACCCAATACCTTGCTTTTTTTTGTTACTACTTCTCTGTAATATAATTTCAGATTGGGTATTGTGATGCCTCAACCTTTGCTTTTCTTGCTTAGTGTTTCTTTGGCTATTCTGGGTCTTTTATTCTTCTGAATGAATTGAAGAATTGTTTTTCTCTAATTCTGTGAAGAATGTCATTGGTATTTTGATGGGGATTGTGTTGAATCTGCATATTGCTTTTGGGCATATGACCATTTTGACAATATTAATTGTGCCTAACCAAAAGCATGAGATGTCTTTCCATCTTCTAAGGTCTACTTCAATTTCTTTCTTCAGTGTTCTATAATTTTCACTGTAGATCTCTTTTACCTCCTTGGTTAGATTAATTCCCAAGTTGATTTTTGTTTGTTTGTTTCTTTCTTTGTTTTTTGAGTTTATTGGGAATGGGATTGTTTTTCTGATTTCTTCCTTGGCTGAATCATTGTTGGAGTATAGGAAAGCTATTGATTTATGGATGTTGATATAGTATACTGCTACTTTGCTAAATTCATTTGTAATCTCTAGAAGTCTTCTGGTGGAGTATTTTTGGATCTTCTAGATAAAGGATCTAGTTGTCTGTAAACAAAAATAGTTTGATTTCTTCTTTTCCTTTCTGAATCCCTTTGATTTCCTTGCTTTGGCTAATATTTCAAGGACTATATAGATAGGAAAGGTGAGAGTGAACAGCATTATCTTGTTCCTGAATTTTGTGGAAATACTTTCAATTTTCTCCATTTAATATGATCATGACTTTGGGTTTGTCATAAATGGCCTCTATAATGTTGAGGTAAGTTCCTTTGATCCCTAGTTTCTCCAACTTTTTAAATGTGAATGAGTGCTGGATTTTTATCAACGACCATTTCTTTATCTAGTGAGAAGATCATATGATTTTCTTTTTGTCCTTAATTTTGTTCAAATGATGTATCAAATGTATTGATTTGTGTATGCTGCATCAACTTTGCATCACTGGAATGAAACCCACTTGATCATGTTATATTGTCTTTGATGTGTTTTTAAGTGCAGTTTGCTAATTTTTTTTTAGGATTTTTGCATCTGTGTTCCTTAGGGATATTGATCATTTCTTTATAAGCTATCTTCCTTCTAAATCTGGTGATTCTTAAGATCTATTCTATATCTTTGATATCTAAGATCTCTCTATTTTTTAAAATTGGTAAGTATAAATATGTGTTAATTTATCCTACTGGTGATCTATCTTTGAGAGTGTCTATCATTTATCACAGCTGCAAAGTTCTTCATCGTTTTCTCTTCAATATTTCTCCCTTTCTCTGTATTGTCCTAGATTTTCAATCTGTATGTTATCTATCATCCACGACATTAATGTTCTTTCATGCCTTCTGTACTTTTTGAATGTTGTAGTTATTCAATTTCTTCAGAGACTTTTTCTAATCACTAATTAGCTTTTCAACTGCACCAAATATTTTTATTGTAAATCTTTCCCAATTTACATTTTAACTGCTATATATCTCATTTTTCAAGGTGTTCTTTTTTTCATTTTCTCATAATCCTGTTCTTCTTTCATGGTATCTTGTTCTATTAAAATTTCTATTCTGTAAAAAATCATTCATAATGGGAAATATTTTATAGTTTTAATTAGATTGCTTAAACACATGATATTCTTGGCCTTTAATCTCATTTGGTGTGTGTGCTTGACATTGATTCTTATTTAGGATAGTTTTTGTTTGTCTGGTTTATTTCTGCCTTTGTGTATAATACTTCCTCCCAGGCTGAGTTGTGAGAATGTTCATCTAGAATTTTGTATTTTTTTTCTTCTGTTAAACTCCTCAAGGTACTCTTCTTCTCTTTTCCTTTCTTTTTTAAAGAAAATAGTTCTTTAAAGTTTCAGGTTTCTAGATCATTTGATGGAAAATGCCTCAAGATAAATTTTAAGGTGTCATCCATTTAAAGCTTCCACGTGTTAATTTTTACATAATCTCTACAAATCTTCCATGTAGATGCTATTATTATCATTTCCATACTAGAGATGGGGAGAAATTAAAGATTATAAAAATTAAGCAAACATGTCTGAAGCTGCATATTTACTACATAAAGCATGGAAAATTTGAACCAAGCCTGAATTTTCAAACCTATATTACAAATCCATATTCTTAATCACTGCACAATGCTTTGTTGCTGGTCAGGCAAAGAGTTCAGCAACTCAAATATCTTTTCGTATCTATGAATCACTCCTGTATATTCATCAGATTATACATAAACAGCTAATAAATATGTTCAGGAAGGAAATTACATATAGTAAAATTTTCTACATAGTGGTTTAGCTAACATCTAAAAGTGATGAATATTCCCAACAAACTGTTGAATTTGTTATTTGTTTTTGCACTCCAGATATTTCATTCTCTCTCTGCAGATATATTTTAAGGTCTTTGCACTGTAAAATGAAAATGGGTATACAGGCTCTGAATCCACTCACTGTTAAGAGTCATAGACGATTATATGCTGTATTTCATTCCATTCTTCATGACGTCTTGCCAAGTGTATAACTCCAGTGCTGGTTTATGTCTTTTTCCACAGAGAGTAGGTATGGTATGTCTCATTCTAAATCAGTTTTTAAATTCTTATTTCATTCCTTAGCTAGAATTATGCTTCTACTTTTGAAACACTTATTAATTTTATTTTCTTCTTCTATTTACAGTTATTTTCAAAGGTGCTTTAAAATAATTTGTATTAAATTTCAATATAAAATAAAGTTGTTCTGTTTTCAATGACACTGTGTAAAGTATAATCATTTGTCTCTGGACTTAATCCAAGTTTTCTTTCATTTTTGATATAAATGATCTCAAAGCAGCCCAGCAATATTAATGACTATATCATCAAGCATTGCTTCATTAAGATTTAATAAGTGTTTGCAGAGTAATAAAGGACTTTTGTTGACATTTTATTACCATGTATGTAAAAATCTGGCATTTATAGACATTTCCATGTGTATCAAATAGTTCACTGAGAGCAGAGCAAAACATTTAAGAAGAATTTTAATTAGGCTTTGGAAAGTGTGGTACCCAGGAGAATGAGAAAAACTGGAATACAGCACACATATCAGAGCTATTCAAATGCCTTTGTATAACCCAATTATTGATTGCTCTGATAATTGGACACTTGCTAAGTGTATGGAAATAGGGTAGGAGACTCTAGTTTGAAAATATAAGACATAAACTCCATGACATTTAAATATATATTTTTTATTAGTGAAAATTCATTTAGAATGGAGCTGGAGATATAAGGATTTTCCTCTGAAATTTAAGAGATTTGTAGTTTTTAAATTTTTCGTGATAAACTAGATCAAAGAATGTGATTTTTTTTCTAAGTAAAGGAAGTGCATAAAACCCGCTTTAGACCAGAGGCTTCCTATTTTTAAATATTTTCCTGATATATTAATTTTTGGAACGAGATATGATGACCACTAAAACTAACTCTTGTTTTAGTTGTAAATACAATGGCAGGATGTATAATGATCTATTAAAATATTTTCTGAAACTTGGTAATGAACTGATATATTTCTAGGTATTATTTACATTGTTAAACTCTAACAGTTCTTCAACATTTGAATAACTAAATAATGATACGGTTTGCCATATGTTTCCATTTAATGAAGCCTTGTATTGATACTTAAATGCTTCATTAAGTCAAAAGCTGCCAAAATAAGTAGTTTTTCTCTTGTCATAAATGTGACATGGTTTAACTAAAAAAGTCTTGTCATTTTAAAAATTAAGAATGCTTTTATTCTGCATATGTTATAAGCAACATCTCTCTCAATATTTCAGGTTTAGATACAAAACAGTTTTAGGAAGCTGACATTGTAGTTTGGGAATTTTGTGCACAATTTTCTTGTCAGTAGAAGGTTGTGTGAGTTGTTATAACTATCATTTCATCATACACTAGACAAAGTTTACATGCAATTTTCAAAAGCTTCTTGAAGTGACACCTGTTTCATTAATAATAATAATAATAATAAGCTAAAATGTCCTAGTCTGAGTTGTAAACACCAAATAAAAAACTGTAATTTCAGCAAAATCATATTTTTCAAGGCATTAAGTTACTTTAAAAATGACACATTCAGAAAATGACAAATTCAGATATTCTGAAAGAATGTGCAGCTTAGAACATTAATATCAAAATGTGCCTTTCTACTTTTGCAGTGAAATAGTTAAGACTGACTTTAAGACATAATCACTTTTGTACATGGTTTATAATATCTAATAGGTGCTTATTTGAATACAGAGGAAGCTTTGTGAACTTCATATATTGTTTTTAGATTAGGTTGGAAAGTTCAGGCATAAATAAATGATGATTTCAAGATTGGTTAATCAAATGTGGTCACTTAAAAGACAATTGATCACATATAGCAGTTGATGAAATAGAAGGTTCTCAGAAGAAATGAGTCACCATCAGGTATTAAAACTAGATTTTTTTATACATGTCCTTGAGTGTATAATGGATAGTACCTGACATTTTAAAAACTATAGATTTAGAAAAATTATTAAGGACTCGAAAATTTAATAATTCCCTTCTCAATTGTAATTAATTTTAATTTAGGTACCCAAAGTAAAGAATTTTTCAAAAATATTGAATTATATATTTGTATTTGACCTATAGGATTATAGTGACCTTATTTCATTTGTTCATATATTCATTACTACAAATTATCTCTTAACTATAGTCACATGGTAATAAAATGCAGTTTTCACATACATAAAATTGGAAATAGAAATACACATGGAATAACAACTCAGACTCTTATGGAATAGCCAGTATCATAATATGGATATGAGAGACTCTGTGGTCAAATACTCTGCCTAAACATTTACCACTCCAGAAGCAGAGCAGACAGCCAAAATATTTTAGGCAAACAAAATAGATTTTCAATTTGAATTTGGACCCAAATGCCACCAATTTTTGGCCTCCACCATTGAGGTTTCCAATTAAGAAACACTGGAAATTAATAATCATCATACTGCCATTTCTAATACTCCTTTCAATACAAATATAATAAGAATAGTTGTCATTTTTCCAAATTTTTGTTTCCTTTTTGTTTCCTTTCTTCCCATAACACAATGTCTAAAAGTATTTATGAACAGTTAAAATAAATGGAAAATCTTGGAGTGGAGAAAGGCAATATTCTTTTGAACAAATACTAATGTGATTCTCAGGAGGAGTCATAATTGCATTCTTATGAAAATATTCCAGGACAGTACAAGTACTTAGCAATGGTATGGTGTATTTCATTCAGTTTTGGGGCTACATTTGGAGAAATCTGAAGTTTTATTAGAAAAATCAGTTAAGACTGTGATCCTGAGTCTGCTGGTTTATTGGACTCACCCAGGTGCTAATTAAAACTGTAGCCCCAACCTTGCTGATTCAAGTTCAGTAGGTAGAAGTTGAGTCCTAGAAAATGTATTCAGGACTTTGTTCAGGTGATTCTAATTTGAACCACTAGAGTAAGGTCATGGTTATTCAAAGTGTGCTCTATAGATGAGTTTCGAGGGTCTCACAAGAGAGCTCCTTAGAAATGTGAAATCTAAATGCAGTGTGCCTGTCGTTCAAGCCACTCCAGAAGGATCAAGAGTTCAAGGTCAAATTGGACAATGTAGACTCTTCTCAGAAAAAAAGAAAAAAAGCAAAATCCGATTCTGTGGCCTTACCTGAGACTTACCCAATCAGACCCTGGATGGTCATTGTTTTAGTCAGTTTCTTTTCTACTGTAACTGACAGAAAGACCTGACAGGAACCAATTGTAGAGGAGGAAAAGTTTATTTGGGGCTCAAGCTTTCAGAGGTCTCAGTTCGTAAGCAGCTGGTTCCATTTCTCGGTGCTCAAAGGAGGCAGAGCAAAAAGGCAGTAGAATGTGGTGAATCAAAGTGGCTCACATGATGATCAGAAGCAGAGGGAGACTCCACCCACCAGATACAAAATATATACCCCAAAGGCATGCTTCCTCCCAATGACTCACCTCCTGCAGCCATACCCTACCCACCTTCAGTCTCTGCTCAGTTAATCCCATCAGGGGATCAATTTGCTGATTGGGTTAAGGCTCTCATAACCCAGTCATTTCTCCTCTAAACCTTCTTGCATTGTCTCCCACATGAGCTTTTAAGGGACACTTTATATTCAAACCATAACAGTCATAAGGTTGCCAGGTAATTTGGATACACATGCAGTGTCAGATGCTCTGAACTAAGAGGTTTGGAGCTAGACAAACCCTTCTAAGTTTATGAATAAGGCTTGCACTTATTAGATTCTGAGGTGACCAGAGATTGACTCAAGTTGACTCAGTCTTGTATAGGCTCAAGCCTTGAAATTGAGTTTGACTCCAAAATGCCTGTGTTAGTTACTATGAGAAACGGCAACTCTCACTAAGACTAGACTATTTAAATCATCATAATTATCATCTTCTCCTCAAATGGACAACTTATCTAGAAAGTCAAATTGCAATCAGAGAAATCTAGAGGGTCTCACCCAATGTCACCAGTGAGTGTTGCTGGAGGATGTTTCTCAAGTACCCACTGGGTAGGATTAACTCTTCTTTTGAAGATTCCTTCTCCTCTGGACATCGCAAATTGTATAATAGCAGAGTTCTCTACCTGAGCCCCCTTGTCTATGTATGCTTCTATGTATCTTCTGTGGATAGCTTCATTTCTTTCTCTCTAGTTGTAGAGTTTAATACTCTTGTGTGAACTATAATCTTAGTACTGGTAGCTTGCCTGCTCCGTATGATTATAATTAACCTAATTTAAAAATAGCAATAGACAATTTTACAATGAAGATATACAAATGTCCAACAAGTATATAAAAATGCACAGCATCACTAATCATCAGGAAAATTAAAATCAAATCCACACTGAGATATAGCCTCACCACAGTAGGAATGGCTATTAGTCAAAAAGACAAAAGATAACAAGTGTTGATAAAGATATAGAGAAAAGGGAACCGTTATGCACTGTTAGTGGGAATGTAAATTAGTACAGCCATTATGGAAGACAGTATGGAGATTCCTCAGACAACCAGAAAGAGAACTACCTTATGATCCAGCAATTCCACTACTGGATCTATGTCCAATAGAAACAAAATCAGTTTGTCAAAGAGACATCTGCACTCCTGTGTTTATTGTAGCCCTCTCCACAAACAGTCAAGAAATGGAAACAACTAAGTGTCCATCAACTGATGATAGACAAAGAAAATGTGGAACATGTACACAATGGAATACTATTCAATCACAAAAAGAATGAAATCTTGCCAATTGTGACAACAGGGGTGGAGATCATCATGCTAAGTGAATGAAAACAGTCTCAGACAAACACTGCATGACCTACTCAAATGAGAAATCTGAAAAGGTTGATCTCGTAGAAGCTGGGAATAGAAAAGTGGTAACCAAAGACTAGGGAGCATAGTGGGGCAGGAGCAGTGGGAAAAGGTTGAACACTGTGTACTAGCTACAGAGAGGAGCAAGAAGTTCTAGTGTACTGTCCCCCAGCAGAATGGCCTGATAATATAAAAAAAAAACAAGTGTTTGAGGAGGTAAATGTACTTGACCTGATTTAAACCTTACATGATATATACATGTATCTAAGCATCAATTGAATCCCACTAAAATGTGAAATTTTATGTTTTTGTATATCAGTTAAAAAACAAAAATATGCTTGGAATTTATTGATTGTTTTTCAATTGCAAGATATTATTTATTTATGTATTTATTTATTTATTTATATTTTTTGTACCAGGAATTGGACCTGGGGCACTGAACCACCGAGTCACATCCCCAGACCTTGTATGTTTTTAGAGGTGGGGTCTCGCTCAGTTGCACAGGGCCTTGCTAAGTTGCTGAGGCTGGTTTTGAACTTGAAATCCTCCTTCTCAGCCTTCTGAACTGCTGGGATTACAGGCATGTACCCTGCAAGCCTGGCAGAAGGGTATTATTTCATTTAATATTATTACCTCTGATTTAAAGATAAGAAAAACCAAGAAATAAAACAGTAAATAAATAGCCCATTTTCCCACGACTAGTAAGCAATGGAGCAGGATTACAGCTCAGGCGTTCTAAATCTAAGCCCACATAGTTTAATGTGCAGAATGATCCTGTATTGCCAAATTTAGAACTACTCCAGATCACCCAATTTAAAAAGCATGTATCTAGTCTTAAATTCTTTTAATCCAGTTCTTCTGGGGATAGTCCTATTTCACATATTGGTTTTAATAGTTTAAATTTTATCTACATCATTCCAAAATTTGGGGCGAATTCTTCAGTATAATTCTCAAGTATTAACAATTATTATCTTTTCCAAGATTATTAAATGCTTACAAAATATTTATTTAATAATGCTTTAGAATGGATCAAGACATAGTTAAAGAATCTCAGTAATTGGGCAAAATAAAAAGAGTGCGATTAAGTTACTTCAGATTTATTTTTATTAATATCTCCTTTGTGCTGTTGAGTTTAGCAAAAAGGAATTTTAAAGAAGAGATCAGAAATGGATAATTAACTATTCTCTATTTTCTTGATTCTGAGGTTTAAAAAATATGTTCTCAGCAACACAAATATTAATTAGATGCTAATTAATAATTTCACCCGTGAAACATTTACAAAACAAATATGCAAATCTTCATAAACCAACTTGCACTCTAGTGATGATTAGGCTATCATTATATTCAGGAGCAATTTTGATGAATGCATAAGATTTTAAGAGTATGACCTAATGCTAATACAGTGAAAACGTAAAACACTTTTTTTTTATTTTGTTTCTTTCCAGCTCCTAAGGAAAAGAATACATTTGCAATATTTGTATTTAAATTACCTTTACACTTAAGGATTTCATTTAATCTTTAAGATTATATTTACCAATTTGATCTAGATCAATGAATTTTAACATTTTTTGGTTCATGAACTCTTATGACAATATAATGAAAGTTGCAAGTCAATAGTAAAAAATGCCTTATACATGTAAACAGATTCCATGCAATACAAATTGTTCAAAGCTGCTTCTAAATTCACAAATGAATTTCATGAGAACAACTGTGATAAAAGTGGGAATTAGAGGATCAGACATCCAGCCCTAGATGATGTCTAGGTATGTGATCTTTAGCAGTTTATCTCTTAGGGTATACTCTTTATAATTGTTGATCCATAAAATTAGAGAGTCAACTTTTAAGGTATTAATCAGCTCTGAGAAAAGGGATACTTAATTTAACTCTTAAATGTGGAGATATAATGATTACAATTTTAAAAAATAAATGCAGCAATTTAGTATCCAGAAAAATATTGTCATTCATTGTTCACTTTGGGAGGCCATCTGATTACTCAGGAGGGGAGGCAATGTTACTCAACAGAGGAAACACTGCTCAAAATATTTAGAGAATTATCTTTGTAGTTGCCAACCCCAGAATCTTTTTGTAATCTAGTATCAAAGCACTTTGCAGAGATATTGCTGAGCAACTGTAGAGACCCTCTGAATTATCACTGAAAATTGAGAAGTACTTGAAAATCGGTGCTGGGCAATATTATCAATATTTTCTCAATACAAAGACAGTATTACAGAATACACACTGAATTTCATAACCATGGTAGTTAAAATCTGGATTGTATATTAAGCAGAAAATTTCTAAACAACTATATACTAGGAGTCAGAGGAGGTTAATTTAGAATAAATTGAGTGAAACACGTTTCATTTCTTCCTGATAACATCCCTAGGTTAATTGATAAAATTTGCATTTCATCAAGGATGTTGGGCAATCTCTCCTGTACCAACCTTGATGAAGAATAGAGAAATTTGGATGAAAGGATAATAAGTTAGTAGATTGATAACTATAAATAAGTATCTCCTATAGGATGTTGTCGGGGTCTATATTTGGATCTTCTTTAGTAATGATGGATACTGAAGAATTAATTAGACGACAACATAGATAGTTGTTAATAGAAAAGTAAATTCCATAAATAGAAATAATACCTCCATTCATTTCAACAGAAGAAAAATTTGACTGATGTTATTATAATATACATGTTTTTAAAAATAAACACACTGTCCAGACATTCGATATCTCCTTCACACAAATACACACACACACACACACACACACACATTTTAAGGCTCCATCAAATATGTATTAACAAAAACTGTGACCATTGCTGGTACTTCAGCATGGGGAACAGCACTTGGTGTAAGGTATTATCCCTCAGTGGGCCCACAGTCTAACTTTGGAGGTCAGGGGAAAACAGTAAGAATGCATGAAAAGTAAAAGCCATAATAAGAGCATACACATAGTACTAGGGGATAGAGAGGGATAGGGTCCAACTCTCCTCAGAAGCTGATTCACAAAGGCTGTGTTACTTGAGCCCCATTCTGTAGAAATTTGCCAAATGAATAAGGATAGGAGCAGGGACAGAGGAGTCTGGCAGGAAAGGTATTCGAAGTAGAGAAGACACAACCTACAAGCTGTGGAAATAGGCTATATTTAGGGGAAACGCAAGTAATTCCAAATAAATTCAATGGAGAGAGAGAGTTTTAAGCTGGAAAAGGCAGATAACAAACAAGTATTGGAAAGATCTTTATATTTCCAATTAAAATCTATTGACTTATTAAGCAGTAAAAGTAGTAGGAGAACTAAATTTTAATTCCCCCCTGTGGCAGATGTTCAACCAAATGCTTTTACTCATTTACCCCAATCTACTCTAACACTGTAATAGGGAACTCTTACTAATGGAGCATTATTATTCCTATTTTAGAGAGAAAAAAAATGAAACTCAAAGAGACTAAGTAGCCTGCTAAGAAATTGTTTGAAAAATTACTATAGAGAATATTGGAAGAAAAGGTACTTTATGTGTGAAGAGGAGAGAAGAGAATAATGAGTTTAGTTTTTGGCTCACTGCTAGTACATGCCAACGTTTTCCACCACCTAATAGAAACATTATATAGAATCTCTTTCATGTACAGGACGGTGGCAGCTATAGTTTTTTTTTTTTTTTTCTGGTCAAGCCTTTTCCTTTTTGGGGTAACAGATCCTATTTCCCTGCTTATTGAATAAATCCACCATGAATTGAAAAAAATCAAGAGCGCATTCTGACCCCCTAAAATGGGTTCAAATATTCATATTGCTCCAAGGAGGCCCAGTGTCCTTCCCTATTAATTTTCCTGCTAGAGTCAATAAGGAAGAGTGCCTTTTTCCTTTATTCCTAAAGCAATTAATGTTATCATTTTAAATATGCTTTTAACCATGTTCCCACCACACAGGAAATTGCAAAAGTGAAAGTACCTAGCATAGAAGTTCTATTGTGGATCTCAGAAGTCTTTGGGGATTACCTGATTCTGATCACTGGTCCTTTGAGTTTTTGATGTACTTCATTTTCTTTCCAAAAAATCAATGTATTCCCTTAATGCATAATTTAATTTATGATCTGCTTCTGTTTCAATCAGAAAATATCCTAACAACATTAAACTTTAGAAACTTCCACCTCCTATTCTTCAAATAGAGATTGTCTAGATGATCTCCAAGAATACATTGGCTCTTTGTTGTAGGCTGACTTTGCCCTGAGTGATGTTTTGTTGTCTCCCAGGTCCAAACCAAACTTCAGGGGAAATAGTTTGAAACTAACCAGCTATCCCAGGCAAGAGTAGATACATATTTAAAACAATACAAAATATTGACAACATAACTGGAGTAATTAGTCTGCTAAGTGATGATGTTTAAGGGTAACATTTATTTTACATACTAGTAAATTGGTGTCAAAGTTTGGATCTGGAATGTCCTCAAAGGCTCATGTGTCAAAGACTTGGTCCCCAAAACAGCAATGTTCACAGAATTGGGGAAGTAATTGGATCATGATGGTGCTAACCTCCTCAGTAGCTTCATCCATCCATGAATTCTTAATCTGAATGGACTGTTGGGAGGTGGTGAAAGCTATGGGAGGTAGCACTAGTTGGAGGAAGTAGGTAACGGGGACATGTGTTAACCTTGTCTCTGGCCCCTTCCTCTCTTAGTGCCTCCTGACTGCCATGAACTAAGCAGCTTCCCCCTAACATGTCCTTCTGCCATGATGTTTGGCCTCACTCAGGCCCAAAGCAATGAAGCTGCCCAACTATGCACTGAACCCATAAGCCAAAATAATTGTTCCTCCTTTCAAGTTACTTAGTCACATGTTTAGACACTGTAATGAAAAGTTGACTAGCATCATTGAATATCTTATTGGCTTATATTCTATTTAAAATTAGAAAAAAGGTGAAATGCAAATAATATGACAATTAGTTAGACATATTTTATTTCATACTTCTTTCTTCTGTACATGTATATGTATATGTACATTTGTGTTTACAAATATTTAAACTTTAAGTAAATTTCTAGAAATCACTTGACTAAAATTACCTAACCCTATTTAAATCTTTTCAATTTCTTACAAAACCAATTATGCTTGCATTGGAATTACTTTTCTACTTTTTTGTCTTTACTTACTGAAAAGTTTATATTCTATTGTGCAAATTGGACTTTGGAACAGAATTTAATTGTGATGTAAGTTTAACATTGTCAGTTTCATCACTCATATTTTGATTACAAATGCCCTTTAGTTTTCACACTTCTAAAGTTTCCCTCAATATGCTTTAAATTCATTATAAAACTCTTGTACCATCATGCATGACCACTCTGTCTTAGATGCTAACTGCATTCAATTCATCCTAATTATCCTTGTTAACACTTCTCTCTGCCTTCTAAGGATGCTGCCATAATGGGGATGGAGTGCATTGTGCTTACTGTGCATTTCAGACTCTGAGATTAACATACATGTTACATATTCTTTTCTATTCCTCTTCTATGTATTTATTTGAATTATATATGGATCCATTCGAAAAGTTCAAGGAATTTTATACAAAATACTTTTTTTTCCTTACTCTGAGCATTAAACCCCTTCAGTAGTACAAACAGAAAAACTGTTGTATGGGATCTGGTTAAAATGGATCACGGGTGAAAAACAGTAAATGCACAAGGAACCTACAATGAAATGGAGAAAAATCATACACACACACACAAAACGAAATACATTTATAAACCCATTGTTGGCTTAGAGCTCTGCTCAGTGGCTCCCCCGTCAGCTGTTCAGTGACGTTTAAATTTTTAAGCAAGGCCCTGAGTCACTGACATTGAACTTTCCTTCTAACTTAGTTTCCACTCAATCCAGTTTCAGTTAGACTCCCAGCACATTGTTATGCTTTCTGGCCTTTTTGTCTTTCCTAATGCTATTTTGCTTTCCAAAAAAAAAAAAAAAAATTCATCTGCTATGCTATCAATTTTACTTTAGAAATAACTATATGTTTATTTTATAGTATGTATTATGTAAACTTCTCTACACAAAAACATACTAGGAGGTTTCTTTTTTCAGATTAGAAAACTAAGTTTTAAAATGCAGAGTAAGCAACAGAAGATCATTTGAATGCTTATAACACTTCCTAACATTCTTACTGAATTAGACTCATTCTGCTTTGTGTAAAAAATGTAAATAAACCTTATAGAACATGATCTGTTCATTGCTTACCTTTATTTTATTCAAAGAGACTTAAGGTAACTTACAAAAAATAAAAGCATTTTATTTAGGAATGGAGGCCCAAGTCTTATTCCTCCTTTCCCATTGAAATGATCCAAATGTGTATTAAAGTGGGAGAAAATTCATGACAGAGGTGTTATCCACAACTTACACAATTTAAAAAATTCAGATACACTACATATGAATCTAGTTATAATGCAGTTGCTGAGAAGAGTTTAAAGCTCCTCTTTCCAGAAGTTATCCAACCTATTTGAAAAATAATTTACCTTGGGAAAGAAATAAATCTCTTGATTAGGAGTAAGAACTGGAGACATGGGGAAGAGTGACTACTTTACCTGCATTTTTGTTTGCCTCTTCAATTATGTTCTGTGAAACCAACACTAAAGCATGCTCGACTTCCATAGCAGCTACCTGCATCAGAATTACAGCAAAGGGATAGGCAACTACATACCTGTAGCTTGAAGAGAGAACAGACATGAGAGCAGGCAGTGAGGCTGAATGAGACCACACTATGTAGGTCATCAAAGGCTTTGTTCAATATCTGCATGCTGTTTGTCTGAAGTGGAAAGCACAGAATAAGGTGTGTAGCAAACTCAAGGAGAATTCTGTGAAAAGTCATTTAGTGGGCCTGATATGGAGAACCAGTCAGACTAAATAGAAATATTGATAGGAATATGGATATGCAGCATCCTCATCCTTATCACCAATGAGATGAAATAGGAAGACACAGTGAAGGCCCTGCTGGGAATACTCACTATCACAGTGCTTAGAGATTTGCAGGTTGGATTCTGGGTAAGCGACTTACTCATGTCAATTTGCATCATATGGATTCATGACTTAAGATTGTATACAC